>JAWRVF010000959.1:0-131073 GCA_036785485.1 Physcomitrellopsis africana | reverse complement strand
AACTTGCCCCGCAAGTTCGACACGTGTCTGAGAATCTCGGGACACGGTCTGTAAATCGACACGCTGGAGGTCCCCCATAGAACGTCGCCACTTAGCTCTTAGGTAGATAGTATAAATAGAGACAAGAGTGAAGCCTTCTTCACTCTTGTCAACTCCTTTCTTGTTTCCAGTCTAGTTCAAGGGTCTCTAGTTTTTCTTGTCTTTTTGGCATTAGCCATTCCAGTTTCATTTTAATATATATACTTCTTTATATTTATTTCTTTGAGAGAGGTCTCACTTGTTTATTTGACTTCATCCAATTATTGTCCTTGACAATCGGTATCATTATAAAATTCATCCAGATTCAAATTCTGCAGTCTCTACATAGGATTTAAGATGCCACTTGAGTTCTAAAAACAACCCAAATATCCAAATCAACTTAGGCCATAGTGGAATGCATCCTTTGCCATACTGTTATACACCAAAAATAACTTAGTTGACATAATGGCTACATGGCATTCAGTTCAGAAGCTGCCATGCAATCCTTTCTTATTGGTAGATTCAGATTGGCAATTTTTCTCCTTACAATCAACATGGTTCACATTGCTTAGTTCAAATTTCTCCACTAGAAATACATTTTGTACACATTAGTATCCTAAAGTGCTTTTGCTACGTGACTATTTTGCTACAATCCCAAACTTGTTTTCCAATACATTGTCTTCTTTGAAAGTTATATTCTTTGGTATATATTTTTTCTTTCTTTTAGGATAATATTAAATAATATATTTTGATTCTCTTTAACATTGACTTAATCTTTTTTGTTAATATCAAGTTTTTTCTTATGTTGAAAAGATTTAAAGCATATAGTATCAATTTGTATATCTTTTATGTTTATATATATATATATATATATATATATATATATATATATTAATAGAAATATTTATTATAAGAATATAAAAATATTAAAAGAGATATTATGTGATTTTTTGATTAAAATTTAGAAATTTGGTTGTTGTATTTGACATCAAAATTAATTAATAGACTTTGTATCTAAAGATCAAGCATGTTAAGTATTAATTTTTTTACATTATAGTTTAACTTACAAAAGAATTGATTGTTAAGTGCAACATTATTACACTTGATATCAACTACTAGTTTTTAAAAATATAATGCATATATTAATACAAGTAAATTTTCTTATTGTAAAATTTTAATTTTATATATTAATTTATAAATTACATCATATTATTATACATAAATTTTAAAAATTCTAAAAAAATATAAAAATTATTCAAATATAAGATCTTATTATTTTTAAAATAAAAAAATAAAAATCTATTGAATAAAATTCTAACAAATCTAAATTGAGATACTTCAATTGGATAACCAAGAAATTGTAGTTAAATAAAAAGTTGTACTTGATTGATAAATTATCAAAATTTTAATTTAATACCATCAACAATTTTCAAAATACCAATCTTTGATTTTCTAATTGATGCAATTGAATTCATATGAGTTATTTAAAATGATATAATTATTAAATATCTTTTACTATCTTTAAATAATATATGCCTATATTACTTAGATAAATAGAAGTAAGTAGAAGTAGATAGAAACATATTAAGTAGATAATATCTTCTTTAAGAAACTTCAAAAAAGTTTCTTAGATGCGGATTTGATATATAGACTTTCATAAATATATCACATTGTTATTAAAACTTGTTTTACAAGTTTTTTATTTTTAAAAAATTGGGTTAGAAACAACCTACAACTTGATACTTGGATCACAAGCCTTGTGGTCCTTAGGAAGCTTCTACAAGATCTTTTTAGTAACTACTATATATAGAAACAAGAGTGAGATCATTCTTAGTCTTGTTAATATTTTTTTATATTCTAATTTTGATTTAATATTCTCTAGTATCATTTTAAGAGCCATTCTAGTTTCTTTTCTATCTTATATTTATTTTATATTTTATTTTTATTTTTATTTTATTGACACAAGTCTATATTGTCTTTTCATAGTTTTCTCCAAAATCATATCTTTGATAGTTTTATAAGATTATTTCTTTGTTATGGATGTTTTGCTTAAGAAATGAATGAATTATCTCACTTCTTAAAAAATGTTGTTATATTTTAAAGATTATAGATTCTCTATTCTTAAATTAATAAATATATTTCTAATATTATATCATTTTTAAAAAAAATAGACTATCCTTCTTTGTAAAACTTTTTTTTTGATGTTGGAGATTGCAAATTATTTTCTTCTAATTTGACTTGTGTGGTTGTCTATTTCATATCTATATCAATTTAGATCAAAATAAAAGAAACTACAGATACTATACTTGGAAGAAATAAGAATAGATTTGTAACCATTGTAGATTTATAAGATTTTTTTAATAATTTTTAAACAAAAATCTTATGTATGAGCAATTTCAATCATGGAAGTACTATTATTATTTCTATAGAAGAAATCAACAATAAAGTTTAATACTTACAATAAAAAGTTGTGCTATTGAGAGAAGCAAATAAAAGTAGACTAACTTTATAAGTGAATTACAAAAATCTTGCTATCACTTGTATAAAGGAACCAAAGGTTAATATACTAAAGAAGTTTAATGGAACAAGATCAAAATTTGGAAGATTTTTACAAGTGAATTTGCATCTTATTCAGTATCCTAATGGTATTTTTTAAGTAGAAATTATAGATACAATTCTATAAAGAAGTGTTCTTTCTTAGTTTGCACCTTTGATGGAAAATGATTTATGACTTTTATATAATATTAACTCAATTTTGAGGCGTTTATGGCTGCATTTGCAAAAAGCAATCAAGAAATTGTAGCAAAATTAAAACTCCAATTATTATCATAAGAGTCATGTTTAGTTGCTCTCTATATTGCAAAATTCCAATAATTCACTTGTAAATTGAAACTATTAAATATAAGTCTCATGCTACTACCAAATCATATTTCTTATTTTAAATTTTTTATAATTATTAAAATTTTAAGTTATAAATTTCTAAATTTTAAACACTAAAATTTTAATATATTTTATAGATAGATTTTGCACTACAATAAAAATTAATATTGTTAAACAAGATCCAATTGAATCTAGTAAATATTATTGATAGATAACCACTTACATTTAAAATATTGGTGAAAAAATTAAGTTTTTAAAAGTGATATTAGAAAATCAAGAATTAGATATTATTTTTAATATCATCCAATGTGCTTACAACTTGTTGGAAAGTGTATGTACTACTTTGAAAGAACATATTAATAAAAAATTACAAAAAATTTAATCTACCATTCAAAAAAATTTGTAGGTACATAAATATTTTTTATATAGAAAAAAAAATGGATCTTTACAAATGTGTACAAATTATTATAGACTCAATAAATTGACCAATAAAAAATTATTATTATTTATCTTTAATATTGAGACTTTTTGACCCATTGACTAGAACTAAGATATATATTAAGATAGATGTACAAAGAGCCTACAATTTAATATGTATAAAAGAAGAGAATAAATATAAGACCATTCCAAATTAGGTATGGCGATTTTGAATATAATATTATATTTTTTGGATTTATAAATGCTCTTATTATTTTTTGATATTTAATAAATGATATATTTTGTAAATTTATAAATAGTTTTGATATATGCTATTTAGATAATATTCTTATCTTTTTCAAAAATCTAAAGGAACATAAACAACATATTTGTCTTATATTATCAAAACTTAAACATATATGGCTATATGCTAAGGTGGAAAAATATATATTTTATATAATACAAGTAGAAATTTTAAAAAATATCATATCAAATAACAATTTACAAATAGATTTTTAGAAAGTATATCCTATTATAGATTAGTCAATTCAAAAAATTATATATAATGTCTAATATTATTTAGAATTTATAAATTATTATTTGATATTTATTAAGAATTTTTCTCAAGTTATTGCTCTATTCATACAATTAACTTCTATAAAAAAATTAGAGTAGAATGAAGATGTTAAAATAATATTTTAAGGTTTAAAAATAACTTTAATATCAATTACTATTTTATATTACTTAAAAATATTTTAAGATATTTTTTAAATAAATAAATGCATCAAAGTTTGTATTAGGTGCAATTATAATACATATGAATACAAATAATATACTTCATCCTATTGTCTTTTATTTAAGAAAATTTTCAATAGCTACAATTAATTATGAGATTTATAATAAAGAATTTTTTATTATTATAGATTCATTCCAAGAATGGCATCACTATCTAGAAGACACTTTTCATCCAATCAAAAATTTTACTAATTATAAGAATCTTAAGTATTTTGTATCTTCTCTATTACAAAAAATATTTATATATTTTAGAAGGTCAAGTACAATTATGTGCATTTTAAGCACAACATGGCTTTTTAAAAGAATATTTTAAATATGACAAATTTTTTAAGCTTGTTTTTGGTGGCTTCAAATGTAGAAAGTCATCATATCATTTGTTTAATCTTCTAACTCTTGTTCTTGAACAAAGATTCAATGTCATTGGCATTATCGACTTCTTTAACTTCTATCTATTCCAAAGTAGTTTGGTCATCAATTTCAATGGAATTTATTACAAATATTTTAATTTTAGATTCTTACAACTTTATTTTTAAAATGGTGGATTGTCTAATCAAAACGGCATATTTATACTACCATCTTCTATTGAAATAGATAACAAAAAAGAGTTTGATGTAGAAGAAGTCTTGGATTCAAGATGACACCAAAATAAATTGGAATGTTTTGTATATTGATGCAAGTATGATACTTGTTAACATACATGGGAGCCATTCAATAAATCTTACAAATTGCAACCATTAATAATAAGATAATATGAAACAAGAAAAAACAAGTTCAATGATCAATTCTTAAAACTTCTTTATAGAATATAAAAATAACAACCAACAAATTTATTTTAAGAATTGTAATTTCTAAAATTATTAGATAAAATACTTAAATTATTTTAACTTGTACAATATTAAAATTGAAATAAAAATCTTCTAGAAAGATTTTTTTTTTTTTTTTTTTTTTTTTTTTTCCAATAGATGGCAAAATACAATGTGTTTGATATTACAATTTGGAAAGAGACTCTTAATGCTTAGTAATACTATTAAAGGTGGATACTACACTTGATGGCATTCAAAATATACTATTTGAAGGTAGTTATGTAGGCCTCAATAATAATCAAATAACTAGGTGGTCTTCTTATTTTAATTTAAAATATTATTGATGACTAAAGAGATCCATCAACCATCTTCATATAAAACATAGATTAGAATGTTGCTAACACTATTTGATGAATCTTAGATATTATCAATTTTTCAAATAATTTGATTGCTTCTTAAAAAACTCATCTTCTAGAAGAGAAAGTGATATAATGGATATCTTCATTACTTAGATAGATAGATAATATATTCTTTAAGAATCTTAAAAGAAATTTCCTAGACACAGATTAGATATTTAGACTTTTATAAATATGCCACATGGTTATTAAAACTTATTATATAAGTTACTCACTTTTAGCAAGTCGGGTTGGAAGCAATCTACAACTTAATACTTAGGCCACAAACTTTGTGGTTCTTAGGAACCTTCTATGAGAACTTTTTGATAGCTAGTATATATGGAGGCAATAGTAAGGCCATCATCAATCTCATCAACACTTTTTTCATATTCTAGTCTTAGTTCAAGACTCTCTAATATTTTTGTAATTAGTAAGAGCAATTTAAGTTTATTTTCTATTTTATATATATTTCTTCTTAATTTAATTTCTCTCCATTAGTGATATAAAATTATATTATCTTTTTAAAATTCTATCTAGATTCATGTTCATTATATTTTATATCCTTCTAATTAATCTCTCATAATGTTGATTGAGATAACAAACAAAGTTAATTTGTAGCAAGCATCAAATCTATTATTTATTTTTATATGTATGCTATGATATTTTTTATGTTTATAAAAATAACTATAAATATAAGAATTTAAATTTTTTTATATAAAAAAATAAAATTATAAAAAAATACTATTCCAAAAATAACTTCAATTTAAAAGAAGATAATTGATAATTTCTAAAAAACTTAAATATTTTTAAATAAAAAGAATATTATATTATTTATTAAAAAAGATCAAGTTCTAATATTACATATATTATTCTACTTAAACTATTAAAGACATACATTTAATTAAAACTTTAAAAAGATAATACACTTGTGTATCACCAAGAAAGAAGAAAATCAATCAAAAAAAAAAAAGATATAAGATAGAAAAGACCTAGAATAGCTATTGCCAAACACAAATAAATTATAGAGTCTTGAATTAAGATTAAAACATAAGAAAGGCATTAACAAGTCTAAAGATGGCATCAATTTTACTTTTATATATGATAACTATTAAAAATATTTTGTAGAAGCTTTTTAAGAACCATAAGGCTTTAGTTTCAAATGTCCAAATTTTAGATTGCTTCTAATATGGCTTTCCAAAAATAAAAAACTTATAAGTCAAGTTTAAATAATCATGTGATATATTTAGAAGAATCTAAAGATCTAATGTATATCTAGAAATCTTCTTTAAAATTTTTTAATGAAGATATTTTATATCTAATATATTTTTATCTAGTTCTATTAACTTCTATTTACTTGAGTAATACATACATTTGTTACATTATAATTATCTTTTGTCTTACATCTATTTCTACTTTTTTTTTATTTTTCCTCTTCTAAGCGATACATAAATATATTATTTTTTCAAAGTTTTGTTTACATTTTTGTCCTTAACAATATATAGCTTCTCTCTTATACAAATCGAGGCACCTACAATAATATTAGATTTTATTCTAATACACTAAAGATAAAATTAAATAAAATTATATAAAAATTATAAAAATAATAGAATCAAATTAAATAAATTATTATTATATTTATTATCTACTATTTATTAAATAAGAGAATATTAAATTGATCTAAGTAAATCTTAAATTAATCCATTTTTATTCTTATCATCTTGTATTGTCCTCGTCAATTTCTTCCACATCTAATTTCAAACTTCAAGCCATGAGCACAATAAATCAAAGCTCATTATCACTCCCAAATGGTGATGTTGATTTGGATTATTTTATTTTAGGAAAGTCATTACACACATCATAACACTCAATTCAAACTCAAATTTTTTCGTACTTTCAAACAAGAATAGCCTATTGCAATCTAGGCTAGCAAGCAACTCAAGCAACTTTCTATTCAAGTAAGGGATACAAAAATTATATATTGCAATGTAATTGCTACATGCGGATTGTTGTTACATGTTCTATTGCTTGAAGAACTTACTTGAGTATTACCAAGATCAATTGTAACATGGTATAAGACAATAATATGTATGTAGGCTAATTTAAGATCTTATAAGAATATTAAAAGAATTTATAATATAATTATCTATCTTTTGGTAGTATTTTTATAATATATTATATTACATTTAATAATACCATCATCTTATAACTCAATATTATATATTATTTATAACTAATTTTAAATATACTATGGCTATTTAAAAGATAGTATTTAAAATTAAATATATATTTTAAATAGTAATTTTTTAGTTCAAAATATATATTCTATAAATTACTAATAATACTTATTTATATAGATTTAAATATTTAGATTTATTTAATATAATATATATATATATATATATATATATATTTAGTAATAAACTAAAATAATAATTTTTTAAAAAGAAATATTCTTTAAATATTTATTTTTTAAATTTCTAAAATAAAATAAGATATAATAAGATAAATATTAATTATCTATATTGATATTATATTCTCTTTATTTATCTCAAATAGAATACCATGCATCAGTTTATATATATATATATATATATATATTTTTGTTTCATACTAAAAAAATATTTTTTCTTAATATTTGAGGTAATATTTGAGGTAATTTGATTCTAGAATTTGGTTATATATATATTTTTAAAATTTAAAATTTTGTCTAGAATCAAATTATAAAATCAAAAAAATAAAAATAAAAATACAATATGATATTACAGAAATATTTAATATTTTTACAACAAAATTTTGATATCTAAATTTTTTAATTACTTATTACCTATATTTTAAAATAATAATAATAATAATTTTTAATACATATATACATATATATATATATATATATAAAGAAGCTCTTTATTTTTTAAAGTATTAGTAAATATTATATACATAAAATATATAGGTAGTAAGTAATTAAAAAATTATAATTATAATTTTAGAAGATTTTGGTAAAGCATAAAATTAGATGGCTTAGTACAATTTATGAATTATATAAATAATAAAAATTACAGTTGTAATTATTTACTGAATTTATAAAAAATCTATTCATAAAAAAGTTAATAAATTGATACCAAGATTTTTTGCATTTATTCATGTATCCATGGAAGAATATTAGAAACCTGAAAGTTTTATGACGAAAATTGTTCTTGCTCTTCTATTTTATTCAGTTTTTATTTCTTTAATTTAAATTTCAAAGAATAAAATCCCAAATTTAATGGATTGAAACTTGACTTAGTTTCAGTTTATTCTCTTAAAAAGCTAAACAGCAGGATTATCTTTTGCCCACTCAATTTTTATCAATCTATTTACATGGATGAAACAGTAGTACAATTGTATCTGCGGGTGTGAAAGTCATGAACATATTAAAATAAACTTTAAATAATAATCTATGAAAAAATTATTTGGTGAATTTTTAATTCGTTAAGGAGAAGTAAAAGTTCATCCTCTAAATACTTTTTTCTTTTCTTTTTCTTTTTTTTTAAGCACTAGGAATCTGCTGCAACTTATTGTCCCACAATTGTACAATTCCTGCTTTTAGGCCTTCAATTTTCACATGAAATTTTTTAAGTATAAAATAAAAATAAATAGAAATAAAGATCAATGTATTGAAAGAAAATTTATTCACGTGTATTCTTTCCCAACTCATTATTCTTCTTTGAAGTTGGCTAAAAACATGACTATTTTTCAAAAACTCTTCTTCTTTTTTCTTTGCTTTTTTTGTAGAAGGACTGTGGATATCTAGATAGAGAATCATTAGTTAATTTCTAGCAATAAGAAGGAATACATTTTTCTAACCTTTTAAAAAGGAAAAGAACTCCATACATGAATCCATTTGTCAACATAAGAAGGCGCCCCAACAGGGCACAAAAGAAAAAGTTCTCCTAAAATAACTGGCCAGGGGAAGACATATCATCCATATAATGAACTTTATTCATCCACACAACTGACTACGTCAGGTGAAAAGGGGGGAGGGACTGACAGGTGTGGGGTCCCCTGTCCCTCCATCCACAGAGGTGGACAGAGAGAGAGAGGGAGGGAGTGAGAGGAAGATGGAGCAATCCAACAAGGATATGCATGCCCCTTCCTTCTTTCCATTCCCTTCCTTTCATCCATCACATGTGTTTCAAGGCAGTCCATGTCCTTTGCCGTAGTGGGGTAGTAAGTGTAACACAGTAGTAACCCTTCTCCCCCACCCACCACAAGATCAGCAACACTGCAAGGCCTGCTCACCACACAACAATACCAGCACCCACAAGATGAAGTAGAGGTAACAGGCTCTTATGCTGAGTGTGCACTGGGTTGGGCATTGCCTCCATCCCCCCCTCTCTCTTCAGCTGACTCTGCCCAGCTTGCCCTTTGCAACATAGTTCATCCACCAACCCATTCTGTCATCATTCATCCACTGTTTCATGATGAAATCCAAACACCTACCCCCAGTCCCTTTCCTCTATCTCTATTTTCCAAGTATTAAAGTAGAGTAGTGAATCTTGTTTTGAAATTTCTATAATATTTTAGAAATGAAAACAACAAAGGGGCTGGCTTTGCTTTGGGGAGGGGGGTTGTGTAGATTTGGTACCATGGGTATCAACTCTCCATCACTGAAGAAGACAATTGATCCTGAAATAAAGGACAAAATTGTTTTGTTTTTTTTGGAGTGGGGAATAAAATCACAGGTACAGGCATGGGCTGACTTTTTATGGCTTGGATGAAGATTCTATTTAAAATTTCAGTAGGGAAGCATGATGACTATGATATTATTTAGTTTTTACTCACATACAAAAACATATTCATTTATGCACAAGTTCAACAAAAACTTTTTGGATCTTTGGACCATACACACATACACTCTGTATATACATATATACATACCTGATCTTTCAATACTTGTCTTCAAACAGACTTTTGAACAAATTGGCATAACAACATTACTCTCTTAGTAGTTTACTCTTGGCTACAAAACTACAACATGGGTAAAGTTAGAAAAATGTGTTCATTTTTTTTGAACTATCATGTATTTATCATGACATACACTATTTCACATTTCAATTTCAACCCTAAATGCCACATTATGTGCGAGTTACTGAAATCCTCAGACACAAGCAGAAAAAGCATGTTTTTTTCTTTTTTCTTTGATGGCTCTAGCCTTTCAGGACATGGCTACAGTGTGAAAACAATCTAAAGGAGTATGAGAAAATGTTCATATAATCCAAATCCTAATGATGGGTTGGGGGCACCAGGATGATGACATCTCATGAGGAGGGCCAAAGCATTATTTTGTGGAGAGTGCTGAGAAAAATGCCACATGATCCACGTGCTGGAAGACCATCAAAACCAGGCTAATGGGTCTAGGCCTTATTTCATACCTTTGTAGACCTTACTAAAAATAATAAAAAATCTCCAGCCTGCACTGTGGTAGATGTCTCAACACATGAGGCCACACTATTTCCTACTGTAGCTTTCAACACCTCCCAAAATAATTTCATCCATGGTCAGCTTAGGCTACAATTCAAAGTGGTTCTCTTGCTGAGGCTTCCAGCTGGAACCACAGATTGTACACCAAGTTCATGAAAAAGAGTGAAAATAACTTGGATACTTGGCATTCTAGGATTCATGCTTTTCACACACCCCCCAAAGCTTGTACACACAATGAAAGCAGATCACAACCAATGCAAGTCTCCAAGCTTGTCCAGATGTATATGAACATCTCTGATTGGTTTCATTCATCTTAGCCAGCTTGAGCTGTGAGATGAGGGGTCCTGTCAAACCCTGTTCAATCCCACTGGGGGAATTTCAAATGGGGTCAGGATTCTTTGGTTTTGAGAATGGTTGGCAGAGTGTTACAATCCCTTAGAACTTGTCTGTGGGAGAAGTTGGCCTTGTAGCTTTGCATCATGTGCTGAAATGGCATTGGCCTGTTCAATCAACCAGTTGTACCAAGGGGATCACATTTTTTAAGTTGGTCTCCAAGCTGGGATCTGGCTACAAGTGAGCAAAGTATGGGCACTAAGAAGGAGAGAAATTTGGATTCAGGAACTGTTCCCCATGGTCAGTGTGGTCCTCTCACTCTCTCAACCATGTTCCCACTGGGGAATGATGAACCATCCTAGATAGTGCTTGGAATGAGACTCATGTGGCAGTTAGTTACAGCCCACCACAGTTAAATAAAATAAAATAAAACAAAAAGTCGGACACTGTACTGCATTAGGCTTGCTTAGTTCAAAACCCCCAACTGGCAGGCCTGCTGGTTGGCCTCCAGGGACAAATTAATGGGGGGTGATTCCCTCCCCCTTTCCTCATATATGGGAGGTCAAGTGGATCTCCACCAGTCAATATTCCATCCATTGAGTGTACGGGAACCTAGGTCAATGGGATGAACTCGTTCATCCTTTTTATCCAAAGCCCCAAATGCATGGCAAAGGAAATTTGATTGTGTGGTGGCTGCCACTGGATCTGTCCAAGGCATGGTCCGAGGTTGTATCCTCCTTGGGAATGTCTATCTGCTCCAGAGCTTCATTCCACTATCCGTATGTAGATTGCAAGCCTGACAAAAGCCTGGGCCCATCAATGCACTCGTTCATTCATCCACCCAACAGTAGAGCAACTTTGTGTCTTGGTTTTTAAATGCAATGATGTAATATTTAGGCTTTGCACGATCAAGCTTATTTAGGCACAACAAAAGCTTTAGGTCAGTTTGCTTCTCGTTCTGTCTGGTGGCTGCCAACCAATCAATATACTTGTCTTGTAGTATACTTGTCTTGGAACTCTGCAAATAGTAGGTGGGATTTTATTTCTAAATACCAACGAATTTTCAAGTCTGCATCTGCGACCATCGTTGCGGCGGGAAACCTTTCGTTGCCTTTTTGGACGAAATCCCTCATCCCATTGACATTTGTCATCCACGATCGTGCGGTATCGTGACGTCGTTCGTTAAGAAGGAGATGGCATTCATCCATCATCCTTGGGATCGACTCTCTATTCTGGGAGCATGCCGACCCCTGCGGGTGATGAGCCTTAAGATGAACGCAGATTTTTGCTCAATTCGATCGGAGGCGATGCATCACGTGCCTCTTGTGAATCATCGCGCGTCCTATTGAGCCAAAACCGGGAGCTCCAGGCCTGGATTTGCGACGTCTGGAAGCTGGGCAAGTTTCTATATTTCTTGTTACCTTATTTAGTGCGTGAAACGTTCATTGTCTTGCTGTTCGAGTCTGATGGGTTTGTTCCATCGCTGTTGAGTGTGTCTGCTGCGCTTCACTGATTTAGTTATATCTCCCTACGTGGGTGCTTGGAGATCTGCGTGTTGAGGAGGGGAATTTGGAAATCCAGTCGGGTAGCTTATCTAAGCTGCTGCAGAGTGCGAAGCTCCGCTAATCTTCGAGCTTGTCTGTTTCGATCAGCAAGCCTGCTGCTTTGCTTTGAAGGTCAACGAAAATGGAGTTGTAGTTTTTCCGTGATAAGCTAGAATCTTCACCCCTGTCCTAGAATTTTTGCTTCCAAGTGTGAATTTAGTATTGAGACTAGTGTTTGGGTCGTCACGTGACATATAGTTTTAGTTGGACTCAGCCTGTAGATTGGTTGTAGGAGGGAGAGTGAACATTAAGACTTAATTAGGTTTGATGTCAGTGCTGTTAGATGGGTTTTTAGTTTAATTAAAAAAAAATAAATGGAGGTTTTTTATGCTAAACGTAGCGAAAACTTGCAGTAATTGTAGAATTGGAAACGACTATGGTAGCCTTTGTGAAAGGCCTCTGACACTCATTTTACAGGCAGCCGTGTTGTGTGACCTGTATAGGTGCACCGATTCGGATTTAAGGGTACTGATGCAATCTTGTACCCTTTGTGTAATAGAGCTACCTAGGGGATTCTTTTAAGTACGAGTGTGCATTCTGCGTCGTACTGGGTAGCTGGATACTAGGATGATCGTATCTAAAGTTTCCGAAGCAAATTCTGCGCAGTGTTTATATCTGAGTAATTGTGCTTGGTTTGTTTTTGGGTTTTGCTGCTCAATTGCAGTCTCGTGCACTGGTTCATGCGTTGAGTGAAGGAGTCCAACAGGGTGCATCTCAAATTTCCTCTTCCAGTTTGAAACCAATCTCTCATTGGTTTCCGGGCATGGAGAATTCGTCAACCATTCATGCAGCCTGGGTGCCGGTTGCCGTGGCAGCTATGTTAGGAGCCGCCCTAGTTGCCGCATCTTCCTACATATTACACTGCAGATCTATAGATCAGTTGCAATCACAGCGGATGCTAGACATAGGAGATCAGAGAAGGCGAAAACCCGGTATTCGACAAAGTCGATCCGTGAAAGAATCAATGCTTGGGAGAAATGGACCTACGCTCGAACAAAAGCCAAATGACACTGTGAAGTCTGTCTTCAATTCCTCTGCACCGTCCACAGGTATGGTTAAAGCGTATTTATTTGATTCTACATCACTATACCTCCTGGCTTCCCTTGTTTGTTTGTTTGTTTGTTTGTTTGTTTTTTTACTCCCCGAATTAGCATGCATGGGGTGAGCTAACATTCTTCTCCTTCATTTAGCTCTGCAATACATGTCCAGTATTCGTGACAACGCCTACATAGTATTAATCCCCTAGTAAACGACATGTATGAATGTTCTGTTACCGCAGAATACTCTATCAAGTGGAACAGGTCCATTTATGAAATTTATGTCAGGTTCTTTGTCGTATTTATGAAATTTACCTCAGTTGCATAGTTCCTAACTGTCGTCTGCTGGTCACGGCACAGTTGGAGCGCAGCCAACGGGTCAAGCACGGCGCCCACCAGTTCCAATGAATCCAGCCTCTGCGATCGAGGCCTTTGATTCCCCAAGCTCCCCTGTTGGGGTTGGGTCATATGAAAGTGTGGAAGGTTCAGAAGAAGAGGACCACCTGCTGGAAAATGATGAGGATTCTTACAATAGAGAACGAGACGAGACTGCTTACAATGGAGAGCGAGACGAGAATACTCTCAATGGAGAACTGGATGAGGTTAAACAGAAAAATGTAGTTGTAGATGGGGAAACTAATGGCGGAGCTGAGTTGGTGAGTTCACATACTTCTAGTTGATGCAACCTGAGGCATCTAGTATAGAAATTGAACATTTTGGAACTTGACCGCTTTTGTATTGACTTAGGTGTATGTACCTACTCGTCCATTCAATGATTTACGGTAGTTTTTCTCTGATAATATGCCTCAATGTAAGTTATACTTCGTTTTGTTTTGATGGGTGCATAGGCGGATGGGCTTGTAAAACCTCAGTCCCCAAGTGCGGAGAATGCAGCACAAAAAGCTGGTGATGATAAATCATCTACAAACCTGATGCGATCACATAGCATAAATGGGGATTTGCATGGTGTTCATGCTCCAGATCCAGTAGCTGCTGATATCATTCGCAAATTCCCTGAGCAAGAAACATATGTCAAACTTAACGTGTCACCTTTAGGTACTTCCTCTGTCTCAATTATGTCACTTTTATCTGTCCCAGGTTGGTGTTTTAATTTTTAAATTTTTTATACTGTGGAGATTTGGTGGAATTTGGGGTGTGTTCGACTTTTTCTTTTCGGAATGCAGTCTTGAATCATACAGTCGTGGATCAGTTTCCTCTTAGATCTCTTCTACACTATTTCCTTCCTCTTAAGTTTGGTCCTCGCCTCGAAATATTATAGTATATGCTGCCGCATTGAATGGACGCATAAGCTCTCTGAAAGAGTGTATGGTGGGATTCATATAATGCTCAGATGAAGTGAAAGAAGACTTCTTGCTAATGCAAGAGTTTCTGGCCCTGCGTACAACTACCTATCTGTGCATTCAAGCTCCTTACAGCGCAATCTGATCTTCTTCCTTAGGTCAGTTTCTCGGTAATGGCTGTCAAGAACCCCTGGGGTGCCGCTCTAGTGAAAACATCATAAGCTAGTTAATTTCTTTTCAAAATAGATTCTGGTCGTCAAGAATTAACCTTGCTTTCATTTGGCATGGTCCGTAGAGGCGCCTTCTGAAGAGGAGCAGGAGGTGTGCAACTACATGCATGAATGTCTGGCTCTACGAGATAAGTATGTGTTCCGAGAAAAGATTCCTCCGTGGGAGGAGGAGGAAATCACAGAGCCTGGTACCCCCGTGCCAAATCCAGAACCCTTCTTCTTCAAACCTGAAAGTGCATCCTCGGTATGTGTTTCTTTTAAGAGTTTTCCCTTCGGAGTACAAGTAATAGTCTCATTCCATTTTTTGTCTTTTCAAAGTTAGTTCAGCTCCTTTTCAATCAAATTCTGCTTTGGTATTAAGACAATTTCTTCAATTTTTGAGAGACATTTTTATGTCTTCATGACTCTCACGTATTCCTCTCGCAGATCCTGGACTTAATGTTCATTTAGTTGATATCCTTCCGTCGACTTTAACGAGAGTTTGACTTTGGTTTATTTTTACGTGGTGCTCAGCATACCTACAAAATGGTGGATGGCGTTTATCGAGTCTATGCTGACAAAGAAAGTGAGCTCGTGCTGTTCAATTTTTAATACAATCTGTTCGAATATCTAGATGGTTAACGTCAGCGATTTTTTGTGTCTTTGGTTTTGTCAAGAGACTGGCATTAGTTCCTAGTTTTCTAATTACATTTGGACTTTGCTTATTAGCTACATATTTGTGTTCACACTTTTTGTTCATGGATTTAGAATCCCTCACTGCCATCTTAATATATGACAGCTTTGAGCATCGCATAGCTGGAAAGTTAATGACCTAGTTATCTGTGGTTATAGTGTCAGAGGAACTACATCCAGTGCATGATGCTACCACCTTCTTCACCGACATGCATCGCATATTGAGAATTATTTCGCTTGGTAGTGTCCGGACTTTGAGCCATCATCGCCTCAAACTTCTTGAGCAGGTCAGCATGGTTTCTCTGAAGATGTACAGAAAACTGACTTTGAAGAATTTTAGCCTCTGCCATCAAATTTTTTCCAAAAATCCGAGTCTATTACCTTACTCCCGTCAATGCGGTCGTCTAAAGTTTGATGCCGCAAGATCTTTGGCAAATAAGGTTACCATTTATGCGAAAATGCTGAAGTGCCTTGTGGGTTGCTACAGAAATTCAGTTTGCACCTGATGTTGAACGCTGACCGTGAGTTTCTCGCTCAAAAAAGTGCACCCCATCGAGATTTCTATAATGTGCGGAAAGTTGACACACATGTACACCATTCTTCGTGTATGAACCAGAAACATCTGCTTCGCTTCATCAAATCTAAACTACGGAAGGAGTCTTCTGAGGTGAATTGAGTTTGCGTTGCCTTGCGAAACCAAGCCAGCCATTGATGTTCACTTGGTTAATAGCCTGGGGTATGATTGGGTAGGAAATATGAGAAGTTTAGGCCAGGAAAATCATGTTTGAACAAAAGAAACTAGCCTTCCATTCTGAAATAACGTGACCAAACAAGAAGGTGCTTGTTGGGTGGCTTTAACAGTTTGATGAATTTGTGATCAGGTTGTCATCTTTCGTGATGGAAAGTACCTCACTTTACGGGAGGTTTTTGAGAGTTTGGACCTAACTGGGTGAGCAATTGTGGCTTCCCGCTTGCTCATCTATGGTAGTGAAGTTATTGGCACTCTCAGGCGAAAATTCTGTATTGTAGTTTGATTTTTTGCATTGTTAGACTGTGCTTCTTTGACCGCCTTCGTCTTCCAATTATTTTTATTTCCTTTTTATATTATACCATTTGGAATGGTTTTGATGTATATCTGCCGTGCTGGTCTTGTGTCTGAATTGCAGTTACGACCTTAATGTGGACTTGCTGGATGTTCATGCTGACAAAAATACGTTTCATCGTTTCGACAAGTTCAACCTGAAATACAATCCTTGTGGCCAGAGTAGACTAAGGGAGATTTTCCTGAAGCAAGACAATCTTATCAAAGGTAGTGCTCATATCAAAGAGCATTTTCTAAACATTCAAATGACGCTAGATCTTCTTGTACTCTGGAGCCACTTTTTGCTTGCATTTGAAAGGATGTTTGTTGAATCCTTCTCTACATTATCCTGATAGAAGACTTATTAATCCTGTTCTTCTAATACTACCCCAGGCTAACAATCATAACTCTGAGCTGTACTTTCTCATTATAATCTCGAATATGTGGATAAGCACTTTCGCAAACTAACTTTGTGTGCACTTTAGCTATTAACTCCGTGTTGTTTCGACACAGGTCGCTTCTTAGCAGAGTTGACTCATCAAGTTTTTTCTGATCTTAAAGCAAGTAAATATCAGGTCAGTGCAACAGCGAAAGAGGCCATGTCGTCGTGGTTTTAACGAGCGATGGGTGATTGCCACTTAGGATTCGTATGATTTTTCAGATTTGCATCATTGCATTCACGGATTTCATTTCATTTCATTTGTCATGGTATACGCGAGTGGTGTTGTAACTTGGATGACTTTTAAGCGTAGAACTAAAATGTATCCGTTTACAAAAATAAATAACCTGTTTATGTGTCCGTGATGTAGATGGCTGAGTACAGGATATCAATTTACGGAAGGAAGAAGAGTGAGTGGGATCAGTTGGCGAGTTGGATAGTTGACAATCGGCTGTACAGTGAAAACGTCACTTGGCTTATCCAGGTTCTTATAAATTTGTTGTCCTTATACGAAGCAACATTTGGGAGCATTTTATTGTGATAAAGGGATTGACTGAGGAGGAATGATTTCAATGTAGAATTGTAGCACACATGATTAATTCTAGTTCTGACGATGAGCGTTGCATTTATTAGACAAATCCATCCGATAAATGAACATAAGAATGTAAGTATTAATCTCAAGATCTACAATATTTTAGCAACTACCCGATGCTGCTAGGATGTCTCGTTGCAAGTAACGTCTCTCAGTCGTATTCTTTTTCTCATACTGAAGTAAAGGCTATTTCTTTAACCACGCTGTATGGTTTTGGTTTTGTTTGCAGTTACCAAGGCTCTACAATGTGTACAAAGAGATGGGTGTCGTGCAATCTTTCGAGATGATTTTGGAAAACTTTTTTGCCCCTCTTTTTGAAGTTACTGTGGATCCATCTTCTCATCCGCAGCTCCATGTCTTACTCTCAATGGTGAGTTGAAAAAACTACTGAATTACCATTCCTCTTAGTTTTTCATCTTCGTTCTTGCACACATTAGCCATCTGAACTACGATTGCATGACGTGTTTCTTCATGCGGTGCTCTGTCTTACAAAAGTCATACAAAAGTCATGATACCATGGTTTATACGCTTTTTCTTTGTGCGTACTAGGTGGTGGGATTTGACATGGTGGATGATGAAAGCAAGCCTGAAAGGCGGCCAACAAAGCACATGCAACCACCTGCAAAATGGGACAACCCTTTTAATCCGGCGTATTCGTACTGGGCATACTATGTGTACGCAAATCTTTACACACTCAACAAGGTAAATGTGTTTTGAAATTCAGATACTACATTCTTTAAGAATATAATAGAAATAAAAGTCGACGTTGACTTTTCTTCTTTGTATTATCCCTTCTGTTGTACTTCATTCCTACTTTTATGTTGTCGTTTCGTAACCGAATCCTGAGCTCTGAGTTCTTGAACCTTTAACTCAATGGGGTCCTTCCTTCTTACCATTGAAGTCCAAATGGGGAAGATTCTGCTCGCAATGGTTGAATACTGACGATACTTATGATGGCAGTTGAGGGAATCCAAGGGCTTCCCTACCATTAAATTCCGTCCACATACAGGAGAGGTATGGGGAAAGTCACTAGCTTGAATTTTGAGTTTGGGGCTTGTGGCGAGGCATAATAATATCTCATCTGAATGCAGTTTTAGAAGAGATGCTAGTATGATATTTAGGTCCATGGAAGAACCAATGGAATTTGTGGTATCGTAGGAAACTTCACAAGTAGAGTGATATGGTCTCTTGTTTGTGACATGTAAAATAATCCTGTAAAATAGGCTTACGATTATTTGGATATTGATTTGTGTGTTTCAGGCAGGAGATTCAGATCATTTAGCAGCATCTTTCTTGGTTGCTCACAATATTGCACATGGAAACAATCTGCGCAAAACTCCTGGTCTACAATATCTTTACTACCTTGCTCAGGTGTGGCACCCTTCCTCTAAGATTATTATTTGATCGTTACTCTCGGATGAGGTCCATCGTATAGGGTGATAAAATCTGGTGAAAAGATGTATCTATCCAACTTTTCAGTTGACATCGACAATTGAATGGCACGACTACTAGTAACATTCAACCATTTATAGTTGGCCTATTTGTATTAATCTGCTTTTATACATACGTGGTCACGACGACTCATATATTTCTCACTATCGATTTACAGATTGGATTGGCCATGTCTCCGTTAAGCAACAACTCCCTTTTCCTAGACTACCATCGCAACCCTTTCCCCATGTTCTTTTCTCGAGGTCTCAACGTATCGTTGTCAACTGACGATCCTCTACAAATTCATCTAACCAAGGAGCCTCTTGTTGAAGAGTACAGCATTGCTGCACAGGTTCTGTCCATTATCTTTTCTGGTCTTTCTTTGCGACCATGCATGCTGAGGTTTGGTTCGTGAAATTTCCTCAGACATCCGACGTCAACCTCGTGTAAATTGTTGTGCGTCTCATCAGGTGTGGAAGCTGAGCTCTTGTGATCTTTGCGAAGTTGCTCGCAATTCCGTTCTTCAATCAGGCTTCAACCACAGGACTAAGGTTTGAACTTTACTTTTTTTCTTAGTTTGTGAATTCGGATCATCGCCCTTCTGTTCTATGTTACTTCAATCACAGTCGATGCAATGTTCAACTTATCTGGTCAGTGTGGCTGTGTTACTGATGCAGTCGCACTGGCTTGGTAAGAATTATTATAAGAGGGGTCCTGAGGGCAATGATATCCACAAGACAAACGTCCCCCACATGCGCGTGGAGTTCCGTCATCAGGTGTGGAATCATATCTTCTTGTACTGCTTGCAACCCATTCTGTAGTTACGCATTTTAGATACATTATGTTACATTTTGTTTGTAAGATACCTCTGATTTAGTTTCTGGTTGGATGCTCATGAGTCTATGTTGTCCTGCAGGTGTGGGTACAGGAGCTGCAGTATGTATCTCTGGGTAATGCCAAAATATCCGATGTGATTATACCCTGATGATTTCGTTGACACCTTCGACTCTCAGCTGTGATTGTTTTTGGTAGGCCTGTGATGGCCACTTCGAGGAGAGAGCGTCTAGCTGTTTCTTCCTTGAAATTTTCTCAAGGAGGTTTAGGTACAATTTTGCTCGAGCGTCTAGAGGCTTTTAGCGACTGCCCCGAGAACCATATGACCCGTTTTTATGTGAACACTAGGAAGAGATAAAAAAAATATTGGATAAATTGTTGGGATGGGGTGCCTTAAAACGATTGATTACAGTCCTTGAGGTTTGCAATTAGTATAAATTCATGGTATTTCCATGTTTCCATGGAAACACAAATTGTCTCCTTAGGAGGAGAGTATAGTTTACTCAAAGTTATATATCCAGGCTTTACTGAATCTGACTTGCACAAGGAGTATGTGGACAAGCCAGTCAGGCCGTTTTGATTTGGAAGTGCTAAGATGAAGCAGCTTGCTACATTCTACCTGGTCGCGTTGTGCAATGTTTCAAGAATGATTGAATCCCAAAATCAGTCTGAACTTGGCAGTCTACAAATGATTCCCTTGCTCAAACCCCACCGTTCAGGACTTGGGCATAGTAAGTCTTCAGAGGACAATTATGTACCATGGTGTGCATTGCTTACTTCTATTGGACACCAATTTCTTCTTTTTGAAACATAAGGAGGTAAATTCTTTTGTGGATTAATGCTTTTTCTCAAAGTTTTATTTACATGGTTTTTGTTAAAGGAGTGGGTATAGGATGTATTTTAGAGATGAAGCATAGTTTTATTATAAGGAGTTGCTTTTTGTACAAATAGTTAGTTTGTCATTTCAAATCCACATTTTATTTAACTTTTTAGAATAGTAAATTTTATTTTAGAATCTTTTACAAGTATTAGCTAATGTTTTGCTCCAACAAGTTCTATTGTAGTTAATGAGTCTATACTATATAATTCTATCTACCTTTTCATGTAACTAAATTTCATGTTTAAAAATTAAATTATTTTGTTCTTCTTTTATTCACAAAAAACAAGATCTTAGTATTAGAGGTTAAATGATTTTCTTCTCTTTAAATTAAATGAGTGCTTTACTAAAAATTGTTTACTTTAAGTCTAGAGTTGGCCATAGGCTTATACTTAGGATGTATTTGCTTGGAAAATAAAGTATATTTGTAATCCATGTATGTATAAAATAATTTTTGGCATCTCAAGAGCACATATGAGACATATGCTATTTGTGGTGGTGTTGATTTTTGTTTCCATCCATTTATAGTTATGTCATGATGCCATATGAATTACATGAATGTTTATTATTTTATTTTTAAAAATTTGTTGATACTTTAGTCATGTTTTAGAATGAGGGACATTTATATAATAATCTAGTAGAGTTATCCTTGACCAAAATATAATTTAAATAGTTTTTAAAGTAATGTGGTGCCTTGGAAGTTTCTTATCTTTTTTTAGATTATATTATCTTAGAAAGCAATTGTTGCCCTAATAGCAATCTTTAGGATCAAAATATACTTTAGCCACTACAATAAAGAAGATATATATATATATATATATATATATATTAAGCTTACCATGTTTGATGCCGTATCATATTATGACCTTATATTAATATACCCATGCTAACTCTTTTTGTATAGAATTGATAGAGCTTTTTAGCTTATTAAGAATTGTAAGAGACTTATATATTTTTTTAAATCTCAATGGCTTTGCTAATAACAAAGATATTTTGTTTAAGATCTCAACTTCTTAAAAATAGATCTCCATCAAACCTATCATTTTTTGTCTTATAGGAAGTTGTAATATATAAATGGGCAAATGTTTCTTCTTATGTAGGAATAGTTTTATCTATTTACTAACTTAGGTGGAAACATCCTAGAAGCTTGGACCACAAATCTTTGGATTTGCCATTAGTATATATAAAAATAAGACTATAGTTGTCTTTATTCTTATCAATTTCTCCCTTGAGTCTTATTTCTTTATTGAGTTAAAATCTTCTTATATCTTAAAAATAACAATTTGATTTGATTTTATTTTATTTTTTAAATATTTATTTGTCTTCTTTGTATATAAATATTTATTTGTAATTGAAGTTTTCAATTGTATCTCAAATTTTTTTTATACAATATTATTATTATTATTATCATTAAAATTTATTATCATGATCTTTTAAAAAATAAAAAAATGAAAAAAATCTAGCATCTTTAAGATCATATACAATTTGTATCTAAACTAGGGATTTTTGTATAAATATCATTGATTTTTATTTAAATATTTTATCAAAAATAAAAGCATAGAGATAAAATGTGTTTAATCAAATATAAGAACAAATATAGAAATTGTTAGGAATTGTGTAATAACTTTAATCTATACTATTAGTGACAATTAATATGAATTTTTTTAACAATTCAAAAATAATACAAGTCCTTTCAATAATTATACCAATATATGGTGTACTTTTTGTAATTAAAAATCATGGGCACTAACTTGTTGTCTTCAAAGAACTACAAGTTGGTCTTTTAGAAAAGTTTGATGGAATAAGATCCAAGTTTACAAGGTTTATTAAATGAATGGACCTTATTATTGAACTTCAATTCTAAAATTATTTAATATAAGAATCTTAATTTAAAATTGTTAGAACTTCACTTACACAGTTGACATTATTAAAAAAATTATCACTTTGAGAGTAAATCATTATACTTTTATTAACATAAATATACTCTTAAAAGAATTCTACTGAATAATCTTAATAGATCTTCAAAGAGCCTACAATTTAGTCTATATTAAAATATAAAATTAATAGAAGATTATATTTTATAAAAAAATATGGAAACTTTTATACAATATCATGCCTTTTGAACCAAAAAACATTCTAACTATCTTAAAATGAATCTAATAAAAAATAAATATTAAGAAAATTTTAATGGCCTTTTTGTATATTACTTGGATGATATCTTTGCATATTTAAAGAATTCAAAGGAATATTAAAAACTTTTGCAATTTTTTTTTACAGTCATTAAAGATTAATTTGTATGCAAATTGTTAAAAGTATTTATTCTAATAATATATGTAAAGATTTTTAGTTATAATATCTCAAAAAAAAAATATATATATATATATATATATATATAGATATATAGATATTAATGAGCTTGAAGAAAATCTAAGTCATTACAACATGGTCAATTCCAAATGCAATTCATGATGTTCAATATTTCTTTAGATTTGTTATAGAATATTTATTAAGAACTAATTATAAATAGTTATTCTTCTTATAAAGCTTATATATAGAATATTTATTAGGAACTAATTATAAATAGTTATTCTTTTTATAAAGCTTATATATAGAAATTAACTAAAATAAAGATATATTATAAATAAATCTTTTAAAAAGATGAAGATAATTTAATTTTTTATTCTAATATTTATTTTATTTTATTTTAGCAACTCATTCTTTACAAAAATTAGGACTTTGAATTTTTTCTTTGTAATAATTTTTTTACAAGTGGTAGTTAAAGAAGAATTTATCTGATATTGCTTTATTTTAAACTTCAATAAAACTAATAATCGTTTAAAATTTTTTTAACGAAGAATTTCTTACTATTATAAATTTTTTTTCTAGAATATTAATCTATTTTTTAAGACATTTTAAATCTTCAAATTTATAAATAAAAATAAATAAAAATATTAACTATTTTATTATTATTATTATTTTAAAATACTAACAAGTTTGTTGAATTATATTATAATTTTGATTTGATTTTCTAATTACATATAGACGTAAAAAATTACAGTGGTTATTAATTATAAAATCTAAACAAATGTATTTGGCACAAAAGATATAAGATAGTATGTACTTTATACAAAATAAGCTTATTAGAGTTAAAAATATATATTTATATAAAAATAATACTTATGTTAATAGAATTTTTTTTTAAAACCAAGGTTGTAGAATCTTAAAATTAGATGAGTTTTAAATACTAATATGCATAGAATTCTCTAAAAGATTATGCATATTAGTATTTAAAACTCATGATGTAAAACAAATTCATGATGTAAAACAAATTCATTTAAAAGATTATGCATATTAGTATTTAAAACAAATTTAACTTTCAAGATGATTTTTTTAAATATATATTTCTAAAAAAAGATTAATTATCCATAAGGACCAATCTAATATACCAAATTATAAATATGCCATGATTATCTTACCAATAGATATTTTGGATGCAATAATATCTTAAACCTTATTTTTTGAATACTTTTTATAGCTCTAAATCTAAAAAAAATACTAAACAAAGTTTTTTATTCCACAATTTATTTCTAGATAAAAAAAATCTTGATATTGCTCTAATAGACTTTTACAACAATCATCAATTTTAAGGTGGTTTTGATCTTCTAATTATTGGATTACATAATATATCTTTTATTGTCAAATATTTTTTATTTTGTATTTGTAGTAGAAGAAGAATTCACTAAAGTGAAACTTTTTTGGAAGATAGTAATATATAAATGAATACCATAGATCCTTATCTATGATATTTATTATATTTATATATTTCTTAATAATACTATATCTAATCAAGGTCCAAATTTTATATTAATATTTTAAATATTTACTATTTTAAATATTAAAAGTAAATATGTAGCTTTCATTTGCATCCTATATACAAATCAATGGTTAAATAATAATAATAATAATAATAAATTAATAAAATAATATTTGATATATATAATTAACTACCAATCAAATAATTAGGAATTCTATTAATTTTTAATTATATATATTTTTTTACAATAACAATATTTTTATTGTTATTTGACAAATATTATTCTATTCCAATTATAATGATCATCAGTATATGCAAATATTGTAATTTTCAAGAGTTAACAATCACATAATAAAAGATTTTATAAAATATACGTTGAAGCTATAAGAAACACTAAATATTTATTTAAAAAAAGCCTAATAACATTATAAAATGATAACTAACTTGCTTAGAGAGGAACAACTATTATTTTAAGTTAAGAAATAAAGACTTATTTTTCCATCATAATATGAAGACTAATTCACCTTGTGAAAAATAATACTTTTGATGGTTGGATTTATTTACTACTATAAGGCAAGTTAATCATGTGATCTATCATTTAAAATTATTAACTTCTATAAAGACATATTCTATATTTTTTACTCTTTTTTTTTTCTTTTTTTTTTTTTTTTTAATTTTAAAGCTAAAAATATTAGATTCAAAATAAAGTATAACAAATTTATATATTTGATATATTAGTACAAATATTACATCATGAATGCTAATGGGATTCAATGCCAAATTTGATAATTGCATTGTAAGAAATTTAGGATATTCATTTGAGAAGTATATTAAAAAAAAAAAAAAAAAAAAAAAAAAACATATGCTTTAATTTTAAAAAATTAGCAATTAATTATGGTAGAAAGAAGCATCAAATTAAATCTTTCTTTTTTTCTTATAGTTATTTCTAAATCTTGTTTTTATAAAAATATATTTGATGTATTCTAATAGTATACTAGCAATAAGAAGGTTTATTTTTAAAAGCCTTGATTTGTTCAACATCTTCATTAAATGTTTTAACTTCCTTAAAGTTCAAAGTCAAGATGGCTAGATCAAATTATAGAAGTTTTTGAATGTCAAGTAATTTTGTAAACAAGTCTATATTTACAGTGTCATTGAAATCATAATCTCCAAACAAATGCATGTTTTTTAATATTATTAATAAAGAAAAGATGCTATGTTTAAAGTAGCCTTCACATTATCTTCCAAGGCACTTACAAAAGTACCAATGTGAATTAAATATAAAAGTGGTCATCCTATCTTAGCATTAGCCATTATCATTGGCTTTAAAGGATTGTAAACCACCTTAGAGATGATCAAATTGCAACATATTTAGCAAATATATATATTTTTATGATTCTTGTGGAAATTGTTACTAGAATAGGAGATAATCTTATAGATGTAGATTTCTAGATCCTTCTTAATCTTTGTAGAAACTTCTTTAAAACTTTCACTAAAAAACTTAGAGTTTAAATCTTCTTTGGAAGTTTTTTTAGGAAGCCTTTTTTGATCACTTGGTCAACAAATCTTCAAAAACTTCTTTGATGGCTTGTGTAGTAAGCTTTGTTGAAAAAAATGCAGAAAGGTTTTTTGGTAGCTTAGGTGACAATTATTAAAAACTTGGACCACAAGCCATTAGCCTTAGAAGTAATATATGTAAAGGGATTACATTTGTTTATTGAATTCTCCACCTTCAGTTCATGGCAACACAATAATAGTGTCAAAATTATAAAAAATTATAGACAGTTAATATTCTATAATATCAATAATAATAATAATAATTATTATTATTATTATTATTAAATAAAATTGTTGGCAAATACTTTTTAAAATGTAGAAAAAATACAAATATTTGATGAGATGTAGAATAAAATTATGAAAATAATTAAAATATGAATTTCAATATTTTAAAAAATCAAAATAAATAATTAAGTAAGATTAGAAAATCCTACATTCTAATATATTTCAAATGATTTTGTATTATATTCAAATGGATGAATGATCATGCTATCAACATATATTTTTATTTTAAAAAACACATTGCTTAAGTCTTAAATTCCTTAATTACATACCTTATAATGATATTAGATTTGTAGTTAAGAAAATGCTACATCCTAATATAACTTCTAAAATATAAATAAAAACACCACAATATAACCAAAATTTGATCTATACCACAAAATCTCAAAAAAAAAATTAAGATTCTTCTAGCCATGTGATCACTATACAAAAAAAAATGTAATTTCTTATCACACATTTGCAAAATATTTATAAATACATACATGCATACACACACATGCCCATTAGTTTCATTCCAAATATTATGTGTTTCATTTCTACTCTCAATTGTGCATTAGCCATACATCCAACCTTACACCACCAACGTTGTCACATAATAGACTTTGTGTTGGGAAGTGAAGAAAGGCTCAAAATTCATGAAGCAAGCAAACCATGAACTCATGGAGCATGCTTACAATACAACACTAAACCCTAATCTAAACTGCTCCGAGGGACGCACAAGCACAACGAGCTCTCTCGATGTGCAAAATTTTACTGCACAACTCTCTACATTCAGACTCACACACAAATGCCGATGCAAAATTGTGTGCACCGAGAGGGGGTCATGGCGATGGGGCTCCAGACGGCGACGGTGACACCGCCGCCAGCACTGTTTGTAACGCCGCACCTCGCATGTCCGGCTGATCGCTCATCAAGAATTGGAACTCTGCGAAGCTTATCAAGTGATCGCCGTTTTCGTCAACGCATTTGATCATGTTCCGACACTCTTCCAGGCTGAATTTGTCCTCGCCAAACGCGGCCAAGAACTGGTGAAGCTCGTCAGCGGAGATGAAGCCGTCTTTGTTGATGTCAAATCTGTTGAAGGTAGCGACTAAGGCGTCGTCCTCGGCATCCCCGGTAGAGGATTGTGAGTCCAAAGAGGTGGATGTGCTCATGGCTCTCGTGTTCAAGTCGATGAATTCGTAGAGATCAAGGCTGCCGTCACCGTCACTGTCCACGCGGGTAATCAGCATCTGAATGTCTTCTTGCGTAACCTCCTCCCCAAAGGATCGCACCACGGTCGCTAATTCTTCGGCGGAGAGCTTCCCGTCGTGGTTAAGGTCGAAGAAGTCGAATGCGTCTGAGAGCTCCCTAACTAACTCTACCGACGGTACACTTTCTAGTGCTTTATTTCCTGTCTTGCGTGGCATAGCTAATGATTTTACAGTACCTCTACTTGAAAGACCCGACCTCGCTACTGCCATTTACAACCGATTCAGACACATATACTACATTTCACGGATCGTGCGCGTGGGGCGACATGTAAGCAAGTGCAAGTGCAAGTGACACAGTTAGGTTATACTCGGCAACCTGCCGACAACTGCTATGTTGTCTCCGAAGCAACGTCCCGAGTGGGGAATCCATTAAGCAGCGGTTCCCGAAGGCCTGCAACCTCTCCTCCAATAAATGTTCCAGGTCATTTCAAAAATCTCACTCAAACTCGGTTAATTACTAAAAGCAAAAGGGGGAGGATCACAGACGATCCTACTGAAGTTCCTTTACGTCCACTGCACCGAGTCGCTGATCGTCACCATCACGGATAAGAGGAAAGACCCAAGGAAATGCAGTTGTACACGCCTGGAGCACTGTACAAGGCGAAGCCGTAGAACCTGCACTCACAGTTGCTGATGTAGAAATGGGTTGTTTTTTGTTTTCTTTAGAAGGTGCGACTGCATTGCCGCAGCTGCAGCTTCCCTGCAAGTTTCACTCGGCGGAGAGCAACAAATCGTTAAGGAATGTTCAGGAGGTGCTGCCATTCCTGGGTTTAGGGATAATCTCGAGATTACGGTCCATCCACCCTCTTTCTTTGTGTGTTTTTTTTCTATTCTATTCTGAGGATGCTCCACATGCCAGGAGGATGGGGCCTGGATCTATTCACAATCACCCATTCTCAACTGTTTTCACTGCTTCATTCAATTCAATGCCTACTTTTTGTTTCACTCGTGGTGTTGTTGTGTGTAGGGTCATGCCACAGTGGTTCACATTTCTCACTCATTTTGTTGTCACGCTTGTTCTTTCTATTGCTATCTACAACGATTCGTGTGTTTTCATACTTCCTTTCAGTATCTGAAGAATGCTAAATTGAGGAATTGCTAGAGTAACTGAATAGAAAACAAAACAAAATAAAACAAACAGTTGTATGTATATATATATATATATATATGGACAGTATTGTAGTTAATAGGCGATTTCTATGCATAAAATGTTATGTTTGGCAAAGAATTGAACCACATGCTGTGATTTTTGTTAATGTTTTCACCAGATTGTAGAAATTGTTATCTATCATTGGTTTCAGATGTATATTATGCACATTTTGAATTGATTTTATAAACCAAAAATATTGATATTGCTAAGGTTCAAACTTCCTGGTAACTCCATTAGAATCTTTTAAGACTATTTGTGGATCAAAATTGACTTGACATGTCACTAGTTTGTTGGAAGTTGTCTATATTAAGTCTCCACCATAAACAAGTGCCACCATATTTTGTACCAACAAATCAAAAATTTGACCTAAGACAAGAATTGACAAGATTAAGAATAATTTTAGTATTATTTATGTATATACTACTTCTAAGGCTAGAAGAACAAACAACTTCATAAAATTTTGACAAGTTCACTTCAATACATTAAACGCAATCAAAATTTCAGGTTTAGAGTATTATTCTATAAATTTGATATAATCTATTTTTATTAAATTTTATATTTAATTAATCAATAAATAGAATTTTATTATTTATTATTTAATAAAATCTATCATTTTTTAATATTAATTTTTTTTTTAAAAATATTTTAAAAAATCCAATCATACACAATTAGTATCATACTTCACCATTGTGTCTTTAGTTTTTTATTTTATTTTTTTATCCAAGTATCCTATTTTTTTTTGGTATATAGTTGTACACAACCTTTTTAAATATCTTTACAAAGTCTATATCAAATTTATTAATTTTTTCAAAAAAAAAATTAGTTTTATCATTTTGGACAAAAAATTGGCAAAGCTTTTTATCTTCAAATAATCCATGAAAGTTTTTTTTTTTTTTTTTTTTTTTTTTTTTAAATCATAAATTTAATTCACATCAATAAATAAATTAAGATACATTAATTTTTAAGTTATAAATTATTATAAGTATATATAGATATATATATATATATCTATAAGCCACAAAAAAAAATTAAATAAAAAAATTTATAAATAAATTCACAAATAATATTTGACAATTCTTGCTACTCAATTTACATACTTTTATGTGACCAATGTACTTAATATTGTTTTAATTATTTAGTTTTATACCTCAATAAATCTATATTTTATTTTTATAAAAAATATCTTTTTAATGACAAACTTTTAAGCTACTTCTATAGTTTTTATAAAAGTTTTTTTTTTAATATATTAGATAAAACTACTTATATTTATTAAAAATTATTTGAAGAAGTTATATTCTTTAATAATTTTACTAAGTTGTTAATTATTCTTTAATGTAATAGAATCATTATTATAAAAATGACCTTTAATTAAAAAAAATGGAACTATTAGATAGACACCTTTTTTTTACTATTTGATTTATTTACTTTGATTAGCTTTTGTGTTGCTAATGTTCTTGTGTTGTGGATTGTTGTTGTTTTTTGTTGATATTTTTATATCTTTTAGATTCATTAGTATCCAGCTTGTTGAAAAACATATAGCAGTAGTGTATTATTGATGTATCACGGGGGAGTATCCATACAGTAAAAAGGGGTGTCCACACAGTAAAAGAAGGGTGTCCACCTAGCCATTCCCATCAAAAAGCTTAGCTTTATAAATTAATATATAAATAAATAAATATTTTCTCTCTTGATATATATATATAATTTTAAAGCTTAGCTTTATAAAAATATAATATATTTATATTTATATTTATGCATAAATATAAATATATTTTTTAAAATTTTATTAATGATATAATTTTAAAAGAAATACATACTCATTTTAAATTTTATTTAAAAAAAAAAAAAAAAAAAAAAAAAAACTTAATTTTAAATTATATCAATAAAAATAATTAATTATTTAAGAATAACAGACTTGATTTTATTATTTTACTGTTTCTTCTAAATACACAATTATTTTGTTTTATTACTTAAAGTTATATTTACATATTTATATTTTATAATTATTTTTTTTATAATCAGTTTATAGAATTTAAATTCTTCTTTTTTTGTGTATGTAGCCTCTTATGGTTAATAATGCTTATAATGTAACTCAAATTATCATACAAATAATCTGATTAAATTAGATTAAAAAAATAACAATAACAATAATAATAATTAAATAGTTAATCAATCAAAATTAACTTTATTTTAATTAAGCCATGTTTAGGATATATATATATATATATATATATATATATGTGTGTGTGTGTGTGTGTGTGTAGTTATATATTGTGAGATTTTAAATTATTTTTTGGTTAATAAGATATTATTTATTATTATTATTTCAATATATCTATACAATTAATTAGAATAAGAGTAGAAACTAAGGAGTTAAACAAGTCTTGTTAGCTACAAGATTTTATACAATTTGATATAGATATTTCTATAGTAACAAATAAATTCACTTAGAGATATTTAGTAACTATATAATAAAATAGAGCAAAGAAAAGTTTAATTTTTTATTTCTTTTTTTTAAAAATCTTTTTGATGTTTTTTTTGTATTGTTAAAAAATATTGTTATATGTTAAGGCCTTTGTAATAGTTCTTGTTAGTTTACTATAAGACTTAGAAATTGTATTGTTAAAACAAAACTATTGTCTAGGATATCCACATCCTCTAATTAAATATTAGTAAGCTGAAGCAAGTAGAAATATATAGAAGCTAGTAGAAATGAGTTAGGGTTATAAATCTTTTTTGAAAAATATTATAGAAACTTCCTAAATATGGATTAGATCTACAAATATTCTTAGATTTGCCATATAGCCATAAGAACTTGTTCTTAAAGTTTCTTAGATTTAGGAAGCCATTATAAAAAATTTGTATAACTTGGTATTTAAGAGGTTTTTCTTCACCTTCTTATTAGCTAATATATATATATATATATATATATATGCATTCTTAGTACTATTAATATCTTTCTTGATTTGTGATTCTCTAATTTATTTGTACTTAACAATAGTCATAGTAGTTTATTAGTACTTTTTTAATCTAAAAGTTCATCTTTTCTTTATTTCTTTTCTTTTCTTTACTTAGTTGTACATGAATATGTTATCTTTTGACAACACTATTTAAATTCACGTCCTTGAAAACTACTATATGTACTATATAATTATTAAAAAAATTCATTATGTTTAGGCAAAAATATACATAAATAACTATTTATCATTAGTATATCTTTTTTTTGTATTTTTTTCTTTTTGGTACTGTTTATATGTTCAATGATACACACTTCCACTTTTGCATATATGTGTACACAGAGAAGTACAAGTTGGTGAAGCTTGAATCAGCATGACTCAGTCATGAATTGCCACAAGGACATGCCAACGTGGCAACACCCAACAAAGAGATGCCCCAACTGCAATCCTACCGAAGATAGAGCAGCCACAATTTAGTGTGAGCTCAACAAACACATTTACTGCACAACACTCTCGTTCCCTTCTTGAGGACAAGCCAGGCTGAGAAAGAGAAAGAAAGAGAGAGAGACACGAGCACTAGAGAGTAATGGAAGAGTGGCAACGAACACATTGCGGAAGCGAATTTTATTTGCCACCTATGGCTCCTGATGAAAAGCAAAATTGGAGTACTAAATTTTCTGCTCAATTCTGAAGAACCTTGTTGTAAACTATACATGAGAGAGAGAGACACTAAGTAGCTACGCATTGACAACGGGGCTGTATCGTTCTAATGTTCGATGCACTGATACTGGTATTGCTTCTAGTTCTGGCTCTGGTAGAGGCAATCTAGACACTGCTGCCTGGCTCCGTAAGTAGGTTCAGCCTCGGAATTATGGATGTGATGGTCCTGAGCACGGTGGCGGCGGCGGCGGCGAAGAAAGAATTGGGTGGTTCAGTTTCAAGTTGCAGAGATGGGTCAGGTCAGTCCAGGTTGTGCTTGAGCTTGAGCTTAAGCGATGGGTTTGCAGACCACGGTGGAGTGCGTGGCAATGTGCAGACTGAACTGGCCTCCCTTCTCGCTCACGTCCACCTTCTTCGTTCCGGGCGGTGGGAGGAGCTCCATGGATTGCACCAACCGGCCCAGGACGATGGACAGGAGCGGCATGGCGATGATGATGCCGGGGCACGACCTTCGCCCGGAGCCGAAGGGCAGGAACCGGAAGTCGTCGCCCTTGGCCTCGATCTTGCCGTCCAGGAAGCGCTCTGGCATGAATTTCTCGGGCTGATCCCAGTACTTGGGGTTGTTGGCGATCCACCACGCGTTCACGAGGATCTTGCTCTCGGCAGGGATGTCGTAGCCGGCGAGCTTGGCCTGGTCGAGGTTCATGTGGGGCACCAACAAGGGGATGGCCATGTGCAGGCGCATCACCTCTTTCACGAAGGCCGACAAGTAGGGGAGCTTGTTGTTGTATGTGTCGGGCTCGGTGATGAGGTTGCCCTTGCCGAGAGTGCTGTTGAGCTCTTCACGCAAGCGGGTCTGCATCTCCGGGTTGTTCACGAGCTCTGCAATTCCCCATTCGATGGACCAGAGCGTCGTCTCAATGGCCGCGACGTTGATGTTCTCGACGATGTACAGGACGTTGTCTTCGTTGATTTCGCCCTTCTTCTGCGCTTCCAGAATGTGGTCGATGGCAGCCTTCTCCCCATCGGGCCTGGGTCCCGTGGTTGACAACAATTTCTTGCGCTCATCCAAAAAGTGCTCCTTGAAGAGCGCCAGGCGCCGGTCCTTGATCTCCTGACACACCTTCAAGTAGCCGCGTAGAAATGGCCGCAGCACGGGGATGAAGTCACCATAGTTGTACTCGAAACTCTGCGCCAACCGCGACCGCTCGCCATTAAGCGCCTTGAGCTTCAGGTACAGGGGATCCTCCTCGCTCTCAAACCGGGAATCGAACATCAAGCGGTACATGATGTTGTACATCATGAGCTGGAGCCGCTTTCGGATCACGACCCCCGTGGTAGACGCCTCGGGCTTGGCTTGGAGATCCTGGATGACGCGCAGGGCTTCATCTTCCCATGCACCGCGGGACTGCTGTACCACCTTATTTGTGAAGAAGGGGACAGTCATAATCCTGCGCATCCGACGCCAATGATCGCCATAGACGGTGAACACCATGTCCTGGCCATTTCCTGTGAAGATGTCGAACACTACGTTGCGTGTGCGCGAGCCGAATTCCACACTCTGCGTGTGCAGGACCTCCTTGGCTACCTCAGGGGAGGACACCACGACCAGATTGCGCTGCCCCATCTTGAGCAAGAACACATCACCATACTTCTGAGACATCTCGGCCAAGTTTCTATGGTTCAAGTCATCTCCGACCTGGAAAAACCAAACCATCACGTTGTCAGCGCCTCGGACTCATCAATTCGCATGCTGATGAAGCATTTCAGCTTTGACGAAACGTACAGCACCATCGGTGCGTTTTAAAAGCATTACCTTGAGTTTATTCTGATTTTTGTTTCTGATTAGTGCATTTTAAATCTACAAGTGCCTTAACCTAGTCCCATCAAATTTGACCGCTTGATGGTTTCTCTCTTCCTCGCTTGCTCTCAAGAGAAACCAATTGATTGAACACTGAGTGGATGTCAAAATCTGTCAAGAGTAAGTGATGAGCGTGAATGGACAAAGAAAGTCACAAACCTGCAACCAGTTTCCGACAATGGGAAGGGCAACAGGACCAGGGGGAAGCTTGAGCTTGGGCGCGCGCAGCTTCGCGATGAGCAATCCCACAAGAACCGCCACGAGCAGTGCCTGCACCGCGCCCTCCAGGTTCATAAACTGCTTCATGAAACTCGACACCGCTGCATTATCAACCACATCCTCACTAATAGCCAACACTCTGGCCACTCCAGCTCCAGCCAGCGCCAGCGCCATGGCCTCCTTCCATCCTGCTCCCATTGTAACCCCTGGTTTCGTCTCCCACCTCACAAGAAACAAAACTCAAACCAACTGTACAGTATCCGAAGCCTTCAAAACTCCCGATGTAGCACTCTCGCTCTCTCTCTCGCGCGCGTCTAGCCTAGCCACAAAAACCCCAACTTCACAGCAACTCTGGCAAACGCTACACGAGTTAATTGTCCGCCTTGCTGTGGAGCAAGAGGGTGCGATCTGGGTGGTGGTTAGTGCTGGTTGCTGCAGGTACAGAGGGTGTGATGGCATAGTGGGTGGCAGGCGGTGCAGTTATAAAGACAGCGGGAGTGAGCGAGGACTGTGATGCAATCAACAATAGGGGGGGAGACTTTGGACGAGTCCAGGACATACTTCCTCGGAAAACTGTGGAAGGTTGAAGGTGGAAAAAGTCGCTTCCCAGCGTTGAAATTTGTCAGACGCGGCGTTGAAGATATTCCCTCGGTGGAGCCCCTCGCCAAGCCGGCACTCACCATTCCCCTCTGCCTCCGGGTTTTGATCGGGTTTTGATCGTCAATGAAGTTGACTTCATCGTCTTGTATAACCCAACTCGTAAATGCGAAGGTTATTGGAGAAATTGCTTCTTACAACAAAGCATGTGATGATCAGGAATTTGTATCCTTAATTAATCACTCTCAATAGCTAGGTTTTCATTTTAATTCCATCACAACACAGGCACACCTTCGTGTTTTCACAGTCAAGGCTTTTCAAAAGGACACGGACGTGACTGGTGGCGTGGGAACATGACACACTTTCAATGTCAAAAAAGATAACCGCGGGTCTGTGCGGCCCTCTTTAGCTTACTTTTTTTTGGCGTTGAAAGATAAATAAATAGTGGAATAAGGATACACTCTACACACAAAAAAATTCTACACTAATTTCCACTCACTATTCATTTCTATGAACAACCTTAGGTTATTGATTTTTTTTCACATTAAATATCAGATTCTGATTAAGTCAATTGTGGTATATTGAACACTGCTCTTTCTAAAGAAATCAAAATGAAAAGAAATAAATATGCACAGGTAATCTTCAAATCCTTGAATGACCACGCATTCCACTCAAACGTCGTTATCATTACCCTTTTCTCCTGCTTGTTTAGAGTGAATGAAGTTGATCATTGAGAAGAAATTGAAGTCAATCCTAAAAGTTTTCATGTTTGGTGTGCGCACCAGTGATGTAATGAGAAGGTGGCACTTCTGCTGTGATTCCGCAGGACCCCATCCCAAACCGATCCTCATCCATTCATACTGTTCAATTTCCTTTTTTTCTGTTGATAACTGGGGTTTTCACATCCAAGTGCAGCTTTCAAAACATGATCGCCGAGGTAAGCAGTGGTTAATCCAATCCCTACTCAGCATGGAAGATCCTTGGCACAGAAATCCATGCTGGCACCAAGTAAACGCATAACGACTGGTGGTCGAGTGCAGGAGTCAAAGATCGGAGACTGGAACCGAGTTCAAGTGGACCATTGAATGGTTGAAAGAGGAGCAAAGCGTGCTGGTGTTGACGGCGAAAAGCTTGACACGAACCCCAGTTGACGCACTTTGAGTGTTGCCTGGCCACAGATAGGTGCCTTTTTTTAAGTCCTTGCTGACTCCGCACAATTCCGCTTGTCCGCGGCAGCAGTGAGAGCTTGCATCTTCCTGTTTTCTGAGCAGTTGAAAGCCAAACCCTACTTTGATTGGCTTCACAAGTACTGCGACTGGTATTGCCTTCATGCAGGCAAGTCCAGGCTTCAGCAAAAGCTATTTGTGCAATATTTTGGGTTCAGTTGCAGGTTTCTTTCATTCACCAAGGTCGTGATGCTGGCTGGTTTCTGAACTCTGTTGATCTCGTCGCTGGATTCGGTTGGAACATACAAACATATGTACAGTGCTACCACACTTCAGGGTGTCGGTATGGAATGAAACGAAGGGTATTTGAGTTGGGAAACACTTCTTTCCTCTGTCGCAACTCAAAATGTTGCGCACTTGGATAAGATTCTTGCAGCGCACACAGTTTGAAGCACCAGATTGTACACATGATCACAGAGTCTAGAACTGGCACACTCTCGTGAGATTCATCGTGAGTCGATGAAAGGGAATGGTGAGTGCAGGATGATACGCCGAGGCTGCAATTCCTTCACTTGGTGAGGCAATTCTTTCTACATGAAACTGAGGTTGCACTGCTTTTTGCAAAGCTGCATCTCTTCACCTCCACCATCAATCACAAATCGCTCACTGTAAACTGTAAATCAGTCATTCAGTCACGGAAATTGTTGCTTCTACGGAGACTCATCATCAGACATACTTGCATGATCAATCAATTGTAATCTGAACCTGTCTGGATTCAATACATGTTTCAACTTTATTTTTTATAAAAGTTGTAACATATTATCTCGGTGCTAACATTAATTAGTCAATGTCACAACTGAACAGCCAGTCTTGTCATAGTTTTTGATATTTATGGTCATTAGAGATTGACAGAGACTTCAACTTTCAGTGAAATTGATATTTTTGCTATTATAGTTTATTAAGATCTATTACAAGTTGAACTACAATACTATTTTGATTGATATGTTTAACAAGACTGCATTTTATTTTTGTTTCGGTATTTGAGACTTAATTTATGATAAGTATAAATAATGGGTGTTTATTATTTACTTAATTCTTTAAAACTATTGCGATATTATTTGTTGTTACAAGAAAGTTTGAATTGAATTTATAATTGGAAATTATTAGGGTCTAAATTTCATATGAGACAATTTAACCTAAATGATTGTTTTTTGATAAAGATGCAGTATATTAATGACTGTAAAGTTTTGTTAGAATTTTTTATAATCTGAAATTCAATGACTTTGATGTGATAGATTTATAGATCCAATTACAAACCAATGTACCATTCGGAACTGCATAACGTCGAGCTACGATAGAGTAGCTGTCATTGTTAACTAAGGTATATCATCCAGTTCACAGTTGTTATCGAAGCAAAGTAAACAAAGTCTGGATGAATAGGCTCTGTGCATTACTGTCAAGAGCACCTAATTCACTTCCAGACAATATGCTGATGATCAATGTGATCAAAGTTGTGGAGATGAAGGTTTTAGTGGAACGAATACACAATATTGAAAGATGAACAAAGATTAGGACGAAAACACTAGGTAAAATTTACTGCATGCCATGTGTTCCATTATACATCGGTTCCCACTACCTGTTCTATAGTTCTGTAAAACTAGATAGATTATGTAAAGACCAACCACGTGTAAAAAATTAAAGAAGTTGTAGGAGTGCCACTCCTCAAGGGTTGCGGAAGCATTTATAAAGAATGCGAGTCTGTTTAAGGACGCTGATAGTCTTGCAGATTATGAGCTGGGTTGCTCTTCAATATTAATACAATGAACCACAATTTTACAAAGGGTTAAAAAACTGGATCTTGCCATATTCAACCCGTCTCGAAGCTAGACTTATATTCCTAGGAATCATGCGTTTATTTACGACGTATGTCGCCTCCACAAGCTACTCATTTCAGGGTACCTAAAGGACCATGGTTGCAAGACGTATCATTTTGCTTGCTGCCTCCCGTCTGAAATCTTGACAAAGCTAACCGTCTACCAACGTACTTCTGCTGCTGACTAGGCACGCTACTGGGTTAAGACTCCAGTTGTTCGTGATCTCCAATTGTGCCAGTCGGCAAATACATATTAGCTCAGATCTGGCGGATTGGTGACAAAACAACGAGGCATGTCCAAAGTGAGGTGTTCTCTGGAGGGCTATGCTGCAAAAACTGCTCCAGTTTGAGTAACATGTAGGAGTTTTTCAGAATAGTACACGAAAAAATATGAGCATCAATATACGTGCACATAGAATGACACCGCCAACGCTGGTGTCGAGATCTTGATAACCTTCCCCGGAGACGTTGGATGCTGAAAGAGTGGCGGAAAAATATGTTGTACACGAGTGCAACATGGAAATAAAATCTCGCCGTCTCTAGCAGCATTGAAGAATACTTTGCAAAGTAAACCACGGAACCCAGTGCCAAATCTTAATTCACATCCCGGAAATGGGAAGTTGATGAGTTCGTCTCTTCCATGAAGCCGAGGGCCTCCATCGAGACGTAGTCTTGGTTGCGAAATTGGCTTAAGAAGTGTACCACTCGATAGGCATCTTCGAAGTTAGACATAGGGCCAAGAGAGACTTGGACACATTCAAACTCCGGAGGTCGCTCAAACACACTTATATTTCGTACTCTCTGCTTCGCAGGTCCAAGAAGGTTCCCGACGCCAGGGTTGCTGAAGGACCCCACTGCCAGCGTGATCTGGTTCTTAGCTGCCAATCGCTGCACCAGCGATGGCATGATAACCTCTCCTGTGCTGTCCAGGACATTAAACGAAATGATATTCCCGCGGTTTTCCGCCATGTAGGGACTGTAGACGTTCAACAAGCTCCAGTCGTCAGGGTCAATGTGACGCAACCCCTTAAGCTTCTGCACCATCCAGGTAGCGAGCGCCTTAACACGTGTGTTTATCACATCCAGTCCAATAGACTGCAAGTGTTGTAGGCCCAAATCAAGCCCAGCGAAAGAAAGTTTTGAGAGGCTTTCGTCTTCGGCAACAACGAGGACATCCTTTCCTTGTGTAGAAGACCTCTTTGTAGAAAGTGTGATAGCGTTGGAGTGAGGGACATGATTTACCAAAAAGCTAGCCCTTCGTACTAGCACGAAACCCATGCCGGATGGATACCCAACGATGTTCTGGAAAGATCCAAGAACAAAGTCTGGTTGATGTTGTGACAGATCCAAAGTTCCGGTTGGGAGCAGTGTTGATGCGTCTACGAGCACATGCCAGCCAGATTTGTGCGCCTTGTTGACCCAGTGCATTGAATGCCGAATTCCAGTGACACTTGATTGCGCAGGATACACAAAGAGGCTTCCAGCTGATTGAAATATGTGGCGCTTCATTAGCGGCCGAATAGTTGATTTTGCCATTGTAAGGTCAGTCTCCTCAAGGGGAGCCAACACAGGCTTTCCTCCGCATCTTACGGCAGCCGCGATAAGCTGTAGAACACATTGACAGGATACAAATTAGTCAAGCCCTTGGTCAACCTGAAGTGAAAACATCGAAGCAACAAGAAACATGAAAAAGAAAAATTGAAGATATGACTTTGTACCTGATTGACGGAATCATGGCTGTCCTGACAGACCAGAATCGGGCTGCCTTTCTGGAAAGGATACGAATTCGCGACAAGACGATAGGAAGCGTTCAGGCCGGTAGTGAATACGACACTGTATTCAGATCTACTGGTCTTGAACATTTGCAGGAGTCGTCCTTGAGCCATTGCGGCATATTCATCTGAAGAGCCAGATCTCCCGCTGAACATATGACCTTCTGCCATGACGATTCTCATGTGCTCTTCCGTCTACAAGCAGCACACAGAAGAAAAATGAAATCAGACATTGAAATTCAAGATTTAGTAGATAACAGTGCATCCGAAAGGAATACTTCACAGAGAGTTAAGTGATGAGATCGCAAACCTGAAAACGAGACGAGAGCGCCAAGCTTGCGTAATCCATGTACACATGTTTGTTCAGGGACAGCTTCGGGTACTGCTCACGACGTACGTTCTCCAGAGCCAGAGTCTCAAAGTAATCCGTATTACCTTGAAGGAACTTCTCCTCTGCATCGGCGTATTCTGCAGCTTCTGCGCTGTTATCATCCTCGTCAGATTCATAGAAGGCAGACGACATCGATCTGTCAATGTTCTCCTCTTCATCTGAGTTAGACTCTGTAGTCCAGCTCCTGCTTGAATTGTCGCGTTTGCTGAGAGTCGAGTCAGAAGCCACAGTTCTGTTGCTATCGCCGTTCTGAGATCTGAACCTCAAAACAGGCTCACAACTCTTCCTCCTGCTGTCTCCATTCGACTGCTGTGTACTTGTCACTTCTGCTATCCAACTTTTCCTACTTGTTGGCTGAGACTGCTCCTTGATAAATTCGACACTCTTGGCACAAGCAGTGCTTACAGGGCTCCTCGGGGACGACCTGTCGTGCCTGTCAAGCACAGCTGGCAGTAGCGAAGTGTCAATGGTGTGGCTGCTACGTTGCAGTTTCCTAACCGGTGCCGGGCTGCCTGTCTTGACAGGAAACAGGCTTTCTGCAAAGTAGACCTCGGAGTCTGTTAAATGGCCAAGATCTTCGCCTCTCAACGCACTTTTCTTCGAGACCTTCTTGACACCGGTGTTATATCTCGGAGACTTGGTATCGATGCTGTAATCGATACTGTCCGTCTGAAATTCCAAAACACCTCACATATTACGTCACACCTCACAACCCGGACTGAATTGAACCAATTAAAGCGTTCCAGAATTTTCTACGACCGAACTTTTATTCGGAATGTAACCAAACAAGATAACAGTATTGGAGAGGCCATTGAGAACGTACCTGCGCATGACCGCTTGCCCCAGATCGAAACTTACTGAGCTTGTTAAACATGATTGCCGCGTTTGTCTGATCCGGGCCTCACAATGTTAGTCCAAATTCACTCATCTGCTGCCATCTTCTGCTTCAAAGCTACTCAGCATCAATTCTGCAACCTGTATCCACTATACCTACACCTTGCGCCAAGCTCCAGCGAAATCCAATACCATTCACGCACTGTGCAACAACCCCGACGCTCGGCGGCTTACAACCTATTCCCTATTGAGAAACCTTGCACTAGGCACACATACGCCGCAACGAGTTGAACTATCTTAACATTATACACCAAAGCACCTCCTCGCTACCAAGACCAGAAAGTGTTTAAGACTAGGGAAAACCTTCGAGTAGAGAATTTAAGAGTGAATGTGGGAGTGCCTGAGCAGGAGGAGCGGAGGGGAAGGAGAGGGGGATTGCTGGAGTACAACGAGAGAACGAGCTGTAAGGAGACTGGCAGCGCGGTTCTTAACTTGGGCGTGTGCAGCGACAAAAGCGCTCGGGGCCCCGGAGGCCAGCTACAACGAGAGGGAACCAACAAAAGCCTGTACAGGCGCTAGCATTCTAATTACGGGTCTGCGCAGGGCGTGCTTTGGCACCCTATTATCGACGCGCCAATTATAACCTCCGGCTTATCGTGCTCTCTGGCCATCGTTCAGTTATTCTGCTGCCAGTTAAGTACTCCCCATTTACTATTTCACTGGTGCTGGCTCACGAGAAACGGAAACTACCGTCAGTAGTAAACCCGCGCTTTCACTTCTTCAACGGATGCTCAGTTACCTATTGCACATCGCTACCATCAATTTTTTTTATGTCCCAAAGTTCCGCACTGCGCCCGGTTGATGGAGCTAGAATGTCGTCAGCTCCCCGAATTTGAAATAGCCCCCCTTATCTTAAGCATTCCAACTCAGACTTCCAATTCCCTCCTCATTTCAATTTTTCCATCTTTCAAGGCCCCAATCACAGTACCCTATTTTCTAGTATTTTTTTTTGAAGATGCTGACTGTTGATGTTTTTTTTTTTTTTTTTTTTTTTTTTGGCACAATAACAGGGTATACCTGGTGTATTGATGTGGTGAAAAGTAACAAAAGACAGCTTAATCTCTAATACCCAATTTGGTGGAGTTAAGAGTACATCTTGAAGTAAGTAGACTTACTTCTTAAGATAATACATTCTCATGTATTATTAAACCACTATGGAGACATTGCCAAATCATTTTTCTAGTATGGAGGTCACTCCATATTTCATATTCAAATATAAATTTATTTTTTTGAATCCAAATTGTCCATAAGTAGAGACCTCAACATAACAATAAAATTTTCCAAAAGCATTTGAATTTAGAAGGTATTTTATCTACAAATATGGCTTGTTTCAACAAGAATGCTTTTTATAGTCCTCATTCCTAAGGATTAGAAGTTCATTTATTTAGAAGAAAGGCAAATCAATTTTTAACTTTTTGAGTATGTGGACACTTTTAAAATCAGTGTATGATAGATTTATGCTTATGTAATGAAAAAATATTACAATTTATATTAATAAGTGGACTGATTTTTCTTCTCCATGTATTGACAACAACACCTTTGTACCAAATGAGTAAAATAAATATAGCTTATTTAAAAGAGCAAGGTTGAGCTCAGACTTCATTCCAATTAAATTAAAAATTTTGATATAACAACGTACTCTATTTTTATAATATTGTATTGGAAGTAGGAAAGTTATTTTATAAAAATCCTCTCCTTAGTTTAATAGAATATGTTATTAAATGCTCTCTTAATGACCACAAATGCAAATTAGGATCAAAGATAAGCTCGCTTACTGGACCATAAAATAGATTAATGCTTCAAGAATATTTATTTGTATTATTTTTCTTTGGAGCTATTCAAATTATTTTTACAAATCTTACTACTATGGCCTTGCTATCCACTAAGGTGTTGATGCTAAGGCCTTTAAAAGATTTTTTTATCATAGTGTAAAACAAGTTGGAAAACTATTGATGATTATTGATCATCTACCAATGTATATAGTCCAATCCAATTTTGTACCTTAGATGCATCTTGACCTTATTGAAGAAGAAATTTTCAAGGTCTAGAATAGAAGAATATAAAATTATTCAAAGGTATCTATTGCCATTACTATGAGATATTTTATACTTTGTCAAAGCTTCTTCAAATGAAATAAGTTGCAAAGATTCTATGAATAGATGTATAATTCTTTATAAATTATTTGAATATAAAAAATTTATTTTAGGTGAATCAAGATAAAAAATCAATAATTAAAAATATAGGATCCCACCATAAAAATCTATTTTATATTTCATTAAAAAAAATTAGCAAATTAAGTTGTAGGTATTTGAATCCAAACTTTATCTATTTTGTTTCATATCTTGAATCTAATGCTTTATTTATATTTGGAAATTAAAGTCCAAGCACATCTAAAAGCTAACATCCAATAGTAATGGATCTAACATTCATCATCCTATATTATAAGAATTATTGAATGTTAGAATAATTAAGTTATAGGGTACCTACAATCCATTTAGTTAGCAATGCTTTAAGAACCTCTTTAAGGTCAACTATACCAAGTTCCTCCACTTCTTTATCTTTACAATACATGCTCTATGAAACCTTGGATTAAATTAGTTAGTTGTATTTCTTTATAGAAATTTTTTGATTAAAGATTTTATTTTCTAAATGGCCTTTAATAATCTAACCCAAATAGCTAAGAAGAAATAAAAGATAAGAAGAGAATATTATTTACAATCACTATGCATCTTGTCACATTGATTTTGGTAGAATATCAATATTTTAGCTTGTAAGATATTTAATTAATCAAAAATTGGTTTACATTTAGAGTGCAAAGAGAGAGGCCAAAAAAATTCCAAGTAGTTTGTTGATACTATTTAATGAAGCCCATGTCCAACCAAATTTATTAAATTAGGCAAGTCTAAGGATTTTTTAAAATTACCAATACGTTATTGATTTAGACCAATTGATTTTAAGATCAAAAGCTAAATTGAATTATTTCAGAATCTTTATTAGAGTATTAATATTATCTTCATCACCTCTAATTGTAATCATAGAATCATCTGCATATTAATTAATCACTTGTTGATTAAAATTCCAAAGAATATTAATCTCCTAAAATATATTTTTTAAGATAGCTTTTTATATGGCAAGATTTAAAAAATTTCCTATTAGAATAAATAAATATGGGACTAATGGACATCCTTGTTGTACCTCTCTTTCTAACAAAAAATATTTAATAAGAGATCTATTGATGAAAATAGTAGAACTAACATCTTTAAAGAGGATCTTAATCATATCATAAATGACATTATTAAAACCAAACTTCTTTAAAGCTTAGAATAAAAAAATCCCAAGAAAATTCATTATAAGCTTTTGAAATTTTAATTTTTAAATATAAAAGAGGTTGATTTGATTCTTTGGTCTAATTAATTATTTTTTTGTATGACCCACATATTATCAAGAATAAAATATTGAAAAAAGAATGCAATTTAGCTAAGATGGACTATTCCCATTAAAACAGATTGAAGTCTTTTTTGGAGAATTTTGACAAAAATCTTATATGTGGTATTAAGAAGTGTGATTGGTCTTTAATTGCCTAGGATTTATTTTTTTATTTTTTTATAGAATAGAACAATATTCTCTTTAATAAAATTGGAAGGAAAACCACCCATAGTCATTGAAATATAATCTTTCTCAATTACATCCCAAAGTTATTGGTAGAATTCAATGCCAATTCCATATGTTGCTTAGAGGCCTTTCTTTTGGCTATTTCTTAAATAATATCTTCAATTTCTATAAGGTTAAAAGTATAAGTCAGATCTACATTTATTTGGTCATTGATTTTCTTCTATATAATATTAGTAGAGAATTGGAGGCATCCATAGAATTTTTTTTATAACCATTTATTTTTTATAAAGTTTAAAATAAGAATCAAAATATATATATATATATATATATATATTAAATTCCATAGGATTTCTAAAAGAAGTACTAGATTGATCTTTTAATTTAGTAATAATAGGACAAAGAGGATGTATTTTGATGGCTTTGAAAAATTCTTTGGCATTGTTATCATCTACTCATTTCCAATGGATCCTTATCCTAGTATATTGTCTTTCTTATTTCCATTCTTCTAATTGATTTAGTTGAAATTAAATTGATTTTAGCTGACCTTGTATATAAAGATCTTATAGATTACCATGTAGTTATGAATGAGCCATCTAAAGATATTTTTTGACTTTGAAATGTCATTTTGTTCTCAAAAAAAACTTGTTCTTTGCAAAAAGCCTCATAGAAACAAACAAATGTCCTCATTTTGTAAATAAAAGAACCTCTTGGTCTATGAATAGTCCAAATTTTTGACATCCACTGAATAATTTTTGGATCTTTTAAGAAAAAATGATTCAATTTATAATTAGAATGTCTAGGAAGAGATTTTTATAGTTGAATAGTAAACTCAATCAAAAGATGATCTAATAAGACATTGTCATTTCTTATGCAATACTTTTATATTTGATTTTTTAAAATAAAGATAACTTATATAGAACCTATCTAACCTTGCAAGGACCCTTACACCCTCTTCTTTGTAATTCCAAGAGTAATTTAGAACACCTCCTTATTTAAAAATATCCAATAGAAATAGACGAGATTTCAAATATAACTACAAATTCTTCTTGTCATATAATAGGAATCTTCTATAATAAGATATTTTATTCCTAAATTATTCAACCATCTTCTAATTATTAGCAAAGATAAAAAGGATGTTTAAAGATAGAGTGTCTAATAATTCAATCCAAAATTGGCTTCTTTTATGACAATTGTTAGAGGCATAGACATTCACAATATCAATTGAATTACCAAAAGTGCCAATAAATGTGATTTATAAGGCCTTATTGTACATTAATGAATCAATATTATATTTTAATTATTTAATTGATGGATAAATAAGAATGCATATATTCCAAGCACCTACACCATCAAGATTATTTACATAATCTATGAATACTTTTAATATTTAAAAAACCTAGCACTAGGCTATAATATATTATCTAATTTTTAGACCCTTGAATTGCATAACTTGTGCTTTTGAAAAAAAATAATATTATATTTTTTAGAATATACTTTGAATATAGCTTTTTAATTTTAGGAGTATAAAAAGATCATTAAATTTTTTCATATTATAAGATAAAATCTTTAACTTTATAAATTATTAAAAGAAGAAGAAGCACATCTTAATTCATCTATTATTAATTTATATTTAGAAGATTGAGACTATATTTAATTTTAGAGGAAAGAGTCATGAACATCCTTTCTTTTCAAGTTTAAGGATCTATAAGAAACAGCTCTAGAATTACTTACCATATCATATAACATCTCCAAGTCAACATTACATTGATCAACTTCAGACCCATACTTTTAAAAAATAAATTGCTTGACTAGGAGAATAAGCCTTATTTATTGAGTTATATCTAGCAAGCTTAAGGGCTTCCAATATTGACAACATTCTTGAGCTAGGTGTATGAATAAGTGTTGATTCTTCCTACTTATTATTTTTTGAAGGAATAGTATAGATATAATCTTAAATTATAGAGAAGGTAATTGCAGCAATTTTAATAATATGATATAAATCCTCACCTTACTCAACCTCCATATAGAGCTAGTCATTCAAAGTATTATGTTGCTCAATAATTTATGTATCATGTCTTTGGTCTTATTCTATAGGAGATACCTTTGAAGCAATGATGTTCTTTTATAGCCTTCTCTCTACCAAGGATTTGATATCTCTCAAAGATCTGTTATCCTAATATATCCACTGTTATGTGGTGTGATTTTCAATTTGAAAATACATTGAAGACTTAGTTGTAGAGAATTTACTTGTAATTCATTAGCAAGATTCCAATAAGTGATTTGTCTTTAATAAAAAATATAAATAAATATAATAATATTATAAAAAAATATTATATTATTAAAAAATTCTTATATTTAAATAGATTTGTATATAAAGTTTTTCTATGGTATGTAAAAAATCCTTAATACCTTTTTTTTAAAAATAAAATCACAACTAATTAATTATTGATAAATTAGATTCTTAATAATTTATAGGAAAATACATAATCTTCTTTCAAATCCTCATCTTCATATCAAAATTTTATTATAGCTCTATATATCCATTTTTTTACTTCCATAAAGTCTTGGCTTCTAAAAAAAATCTCTTTAATTTTCACAAAATGCTCAAATTATAACAAAAACCTTCAATACCTCATTCACCTATAAAAGATTAATTTCTTTTCAAAATTTAGAATCTAATAAGCCTTGATCTAGCTATTTAATTTTTATCAATTTTTTTTAAAATATAGCTTATATTCTTAAGCTTGATCACAAGAAAATTTAATTGTAGATTTGCTTTTGATCGTCTGATATCTTAAAAATCCTAGAAGGTGCTTAAAACCTTAATTTATAGACATCTGAGCATTATTTTCTTCATATTTCAAAAATTAAAAATCTTAATACTACAAAAAATTTGTGTATAATTTTGTAATATGAATATATAAAATTTTAAAATTTTTGAGCCAAAATCTTGTTAAATTGCTTAAGATATAGTACAAAATAAAACCACTAATAAGGAAGTCACTTATTGCCTTTAGATTGTAAGCATTGACTTCAACTCCTAATATCTCCTTTATTCTAGCTTAGAATTCATTAAAACATATATAAAAAGTGTAGCCAAAAAAGTGTTCTTTCCAACTCCAATTACTAATTCTTTAGTGCTTTCTACACATGTGAGTTATATTCTAAAGAATGACAATAGGTATAAATTAATACCTTGACTTTGAGCGCCCATATCTCATTTGTCAAAACTTCAAATCACTCAATTTTTATACCAAAACCATAGCTAAAAACCTAAACTTATTGATCCTAATCTCTAATATTTAAATGGCTTTGATAAAAATAAAAAAAAACCCTAATTTCTAATAAGGCCTCAAGTAGCGTCCTTAAAGCCCATTGGACATGACTTTTGGCCAATAGGAATAGAGATTTCTATCATCTATCTCCATTCTTTTACATGGATGGCCTAACTATTTTTTCTATATTAAAAATATCTTTTTAATCCTTTTTTTAATTAGATTCATATAATATGTATTCTAAACATCAAATAAAAGAAATCAAAAAAGAAATCAAAAAAATCAAGTATCACCAATATCTAATAAAGGTGATTCAAAATACATAAAAATTATTATTAATATAAAATTAACTTCAAAATCACTATAAAAAAAAAATTATATAAATTTGAATTATAGCCCTTTCAAATAGATTCTTTTTAAGCTAATAATCTAATCATATTTATAATTAATAAAATCCATTGATATGGCTCTTATTTAGCTATATAATAAATTATATATATATATATATATATATATATATAATATTTTCACATAGTAGCAAAACTACAACATGATACCATGCAAAAATAGTAGATCCAAGATTGAGTCTAAGTCGCGGTTCTTTGATTTGGATATATTAATATTATCCTAAGATCTAAAATCATCTATTAAGATGGTTTTCATAGATATTGTTATTGATATCTGATAATATATTAAGTGTGTCAGTATGTTGTTCCAATTATAGGAATATAGTGAGTCTTATAGATTCCATATAATATACAATGTTGAGTCTAAACAACTTACAATCAAAAGAGACAATTTTGGAATTTCTATCAAGAAGTTTCCAATTATGTTTTTAATTAAGATCCGCCTTATTATAAGTTTTTAATCTTTTGAGATCTTATGTGGCCATTTATCAATATAGGTGATCCGGAATCCAAAAATTAAGTAGATATTCTTGACTCTTTTTTATCCTCAATAAACATCATTATCATTTTTTTATTTAGATCTAAGATATTCAATGTTGTACTGCTCCAACTAATTTGTTGTCTTATATTGTTTTGTTGCAGTCTCTAGATAGTTTTGTGTGCCAAAATCAGCACTTTTTTATTGTCCTAGAGAGAGTGTTGTACACTCATCTAATGTAATCTCACTTTGATTGCACTTCTTATTAAAGATCAACCTTGGATTTGGTTGTTTAGTTGTACTTTGGCTAATATATTGTGTTTGGGTCATGTAAGATTCTAGCTATGATTGAGAGGTGGTCATTGTACTCTTCACTCCTAGATTTATTATTATAGTATCAATATTATTTATCATCTACATATCTTTTTATCTTTCTAGAACTACCATAGTATTTGTATTCTTTGATATTTAAAGTTTGGATGTTTACTCTGCTTTATTGAATAATTAAAATTAATTTGAGTTTGGTATAACTGTAGCACTTTCAATATCTCATATATTATCAAATGGTATTATGTTTCTAGAATTTATTATAAGAAGCTAGCTAACTTGTTGAATCAAGAGTGCAGGGGTTCTCACTATTATGATTCCAAGATGTTTTATAATTGAAAAATTATATTTTTAACTTACTTAAGGCTTATAATAATCTCAATATTAAACTTTTTTACTAAACTCATCTCTTAAGTCTCTCGATTTGCCAAAAAGTCCTTGTTTTTATACATGAAATATGATATGATTTTGATCATAGTATTATTTGTTATCAACATTATTTAAAAAGTTCTAATTTGTATGTTACTTAAGATGTTAGGGAGCATAACTTTCCTTGTATTAACTGCCTTGGATGCCAATGTATCTTAAGTACTTATAATTTGATTTAAAACCATTGTAGAGATAGAATTGATAGAATTTGGAGTAATAGTATAGGTCATCTTTTTAATATACTACTTGCATATTCTTTTATGATTTTATTTATTTTTTTATTTATTTTTTTAATTCTTGACTATAATAAAGCCCTTTGTATCAAGATTAGGATTAGATAATATTGGAGTAACAAAGCTAGGCATACCTTGTATATTGATTTGATTCAAAACATGGTCCAATTTATTGGTCTTATGCAATATATCTTGTCCAAACATATCTTAATTTGTTAAAGGTCTAATTCTTGCTTTAGCCAATACCAAGCAATCTTTAATTTGGTATTTAGTATCTAAACAAAAACAACATCTAATAGGCAAATTCAGATTATCAATCATCTTTATTTTTTATTTGTTAGTAATTAAGTTTGTGACTTTTATCTCTAATTTCCATTTGGCTCCAAAGTCCATTACTATGTAAAATCTTGGTCCAAATAATTTTTTGTTTTATATGCCGACACATAGCATTTGCTCAAGTCCAAAAGCTATCTTAGTAGCCATTGGAATAAACTCTTTTAGGAGCCCTTTTATAGCAACTTAAGTGGAAATTTTAAGAAAACAAGAATTTATACTATCCAAATTCCATTTTACATGCTAGTCAAAGTTAGGATCTTATGCTTAAAATGAGTATAGTCCAAGAATCAATATATAAGGAAAAAATATTAAAACTCAAAGTAATATTTCTTTAGAAGAAGATTTCAAATAAACATAACTTCAGCTTAGATTCTTCTTAAGAGTAATAGCGCCACCTACAAGGATTTCAAGCCTCTCTATCTAAGATGATAGATCATTAGTAGCCAACTTGTTGCCCACAAAACAAGCTATAACGGTATTGCAACATAATCTAGTGACCTTATTTTGAACCAATTCTTAATTTATTAGAATCTCCTATAACACTATTTTTAAAAAGTATAGTAGCCTAGCATAACTTTGGGAAAAACTAGAGGATAGAGACTCACCTAGACAGTGTTGAGTCGGGTGTGGGTGACCACATTTTTGGTGAAGATCATGAGTCACAATAATGTCACACTTGTCCTCTAGATTCAATTGCAAGTTGAGGTTATTAGGCAATGTAGTATGGCCACTCATGGGGCTGCCCTCCCTCTTGACATATTCTGCATAGGACATCTTTATAAATAAAAATAAAAATAAAAAGCTTATCCCCTCTAGCTACTGCATCCTACTTTGATGGGTGGTGCAACCTTAGCTGCATTGGGAAACACAGTAGGAGAAAACCCCCACACAAAACCCTAATTGCTCCAGCAGGCACTTCGCATGCCGTCTCTCCTCCTAATTCAAATTGACATTGTGACTGTTAAGTTTTGAACATGGAATTCTTACTTGGCAGGATTATCTCCCTCTTACTCTTCATTCAATTTTTTTATTCTTATCAAATAGTTTCCCTCCTCCTTGCTTACTCACCCACTTCTTGCTGCTTGCTGACCAACCTAGTGTCCACATGGCTTCCAAGGTTTGGACACTCCCTCTATCTATCTCTTTTTTCCTGCATATGTGGTTGGAGACATATAGTCTTCAACTTGGCTTGGATTTCCAATGGCTTGGTCAAGCAGCCATGGGAAGAGGCCCCAATGATGGGTTCTGCTCTCAGGCCTAAAACTTTTTGTGCTCAAGTGTAGGATTGTGCATTTAGTACCCTATGAAAGTTATATGGCTGCCCACCTGGACTAGGCCTTGCAATCCAGAACCATTTGGCCTTTTGAGAATCCCAAGTCCTGGAAGGGCCATTCCACCCATTGGGCTAAGTTTCTGAGGCATCTGTTGAGAGATTGAAGTTTGTGCCAAGTGGGCAAAAAGACTGCAATGTGGTTCTTAGGGTTTGCAGGGGTTCATTGATTTTGGTTGTACTTTCATTTGCTAAACAAGTTGTTAAAAGCAACATTGAACCATAAATAAGGCAGTTGCTACCCAACTTGCTCATATTGTTGGAGGAGGTACTAATCTCCTTAAGAAGTAAACCGGACAAAATTGGTTGAGTGCTGAGATGAAACCAACAAATTTCCAATCCTAGCACTTGGGTGAATTGGATTAGTTCATGGTCACATTGACCACACATGGTGTGCCACCTCAATACAGGGAATCTTCATGATGCCAGCCACTTCATCCACCCACTTTCTGATTGGAATGTGTGCAAGGGATGGATTTGAGAGGAATTCATTCCAATGATTACAAGTTCAGTGTCCATCTTCACCCATAATCTCCATTCCAAGTGTAGTGGGGCACAAATGGAACACACATTTGAAAGAAGAATTAGTGATTGGGAGTAAGCAGTATCATGTTCATGATATCCCTGATGCTTTTGGGATTCCAATTACATGTTTTCCATGAATGTTAACAGCACAACCAGCCTACCTAGGATGTGTCCAAGTTCAAAGTGGACATCCCTCAAAGCAATACAGCATATGTCAGAAGCAGAGATGGGGACAAGAAGGGGGGGGGAGGGGGGGGGGGTTTCCTAATGGTGACACCGAGGTCCAATGCCGTGCCCAACGTGGGGATCTGTCAGGAAACGGCCTCTAACCCCAACGAGACTTAGAGCCCCTTTCGTCGACGCCGATGAACGGATGAAGCGGGAGATATTTCATCAACTCCGATGCCTGCCAGCCAGCCCAGACGGGTTTAGGTTCGTGCTTGGCCTGTGCAGCTCCGCCCGCAACGGGTTCCTTCGTCGGCTTTGGCCCGCTTTGCCAAACTTACACAGACAGCCCGGGTTCCGGGGATTAGCTACAGCCTTCACCCGGGTAAGTACGCTACAATCCTCCCTCCCTAGGAATATTCCTTCACATCCTGTTTCCCATTTTTGAGTTTTACTAGTTTTTTTCTCTCAATATTATGTCGTCATATTTTGAATCGGAAGAAATCAATGAGCAAATTTGGGTCCCTGGATTTAAACATTATTCCGAAGTATTCATTTGATTTTGGGGATGAACAATGAAATAGGTTATACGTGTCTCTGTGAGTGTCTTTTTAGAGGGGAACTGTTGGATTCTTAAACGTGAGTCTTCTGGTCAACATAAAGCAATAGTAATTATTTTTCGTTAAGTTCTCTTTAGGTCAATGAAAAGAACGAGCTGATTTTTATATGTATTAAACTAATTAATCACTGTAAACAAAATTATATATTTTTTTGATTAGCAACTATGACAACAAAGATTCTTTATATTTCCTATTTTTTACACAGATTTTCAACTACAATTCAAATCTGTTCATTGGAGAATATCATGAAACATTTTTTTTTGGAATTTATTACTAAAAGAATATTATGGATATTATCATATTTATATTAATCCACATGTTACTGACCACCATAAATTATGTGTGAACGACAAAAATAGCCCGATGGATGTCATGTCAACCTCCATTCAAACATTTTGCACATGAACTTTGTAGTTGAAGATAAAACACCACCAGCCATGTGTTTAAACCATCATTGGATACATATATTCCAAAACTGAAAAACATATTTTAAAATCTTAATATCACTCTAAATTAAAAATGTAATGATGTTCATGTACTAAGTGATACCATTTCTTGAACTCATTATCAGACTTCACTGATTCAAATATCTTGAGAATTACTGCAAAGATAAACACACAGTTTCATACTGCTATGTCTACCCGGTAATATATATATATATATATATATACACTTGAGATAGTGAAAAGGCATTATTCCGTACAGTAAATGCACCCTGTAGTTGCAATTCATATAGTATAATTCATTTTATATTGTTAACGGCAGTAAAAAAGACCCAGATATTATTTTCTGTGTTCACATGGTGGTAAGGGAGTGTGATATTTGGCTTGATGAGCAGGAATCCAAAGCTGTGGGGATCAAGGAATGAGGTTTGCCAAGGAGTGTGGCTGATAAGCAGGGTTTGCCACTTAAGCAATAAATGCCCCCCTTCTCCCACATTGTTGCAATTAGCAAACATATTTATGCCAGCAGCAAATATCTACCTCAAGTCAACCTTTGGATATAACACACAAGGCCTCAGATATAGCTACTCTTAATAATCTCGCACATTGCTCATTTATATCAATAATAAAACCCAGCCAATGGACGTCCTGTTTGATAGCTGATCACTCACAGTCTGATAAAAGTTGTTTAGGAAGACTTCATGAATGCGTGGAATTGATTGAATGCTAATTTTGTTATTAGGGTTAATGGAGTGCGAAGTTAAACGCAACAGAGGGTATGATTCCTGCCCTAAATAATCAAGCCTGCTCAATACACACAGATACCTAACAAGATAGAAGTTGTGGTGTGGAAATGATCGTTACGATCGCAGAACCAGTGAGATTCGAGGGCTGCGTTCACCGGCAGTGTGTTCCTCATCCGACGCCCACATCTGAACCAACTCTCGCATGTAATCATCCGTCATTGTGCGCAATTTTAAATCCACTTTTCCAACCCGCAAAATCAGTGGACACACGTCGGCTGCGTAATCCAGATTGTGATCAACGACAGAGTTCCGTTGATGCATGAAACCGAGCTATTGTTCGCAATCTGGAAGAGGGTGGAATCGGTGATGGAGTGGGAGGGAATCGTGATCTAGGGGGAAGCCCTACTCCACCTGAATTAGAGACGCAGACGCAGGATTAGGGTTCCATGGTGCTGCTAGAGGCGATCTTCCAACTCCCCGACCCCCAAGACTTTCTCACGGTGCCCACAGGTAGCCACTGCGTATACATTCCTAATTTTGAAGATAGTATTGTCTGCTTCCAATTAGGTTCCATCCTAGGACGCCTCCGGCGACGCGAAGTCCTCGGGTAAGTCCACACGGTAGCGAGGATTGCTGAAGGCGTGTGTCCGCACGGAGAACGGATTAGTGGTAAACTGAGGCAGGGCGAACATGGGGTACCGGCGCCTTTGTCTCGTGCTGCTCCCGTGCTGCTCCCATGCTCCAGCCCCTTGTCCCTTCCGCACCTTCCATTCCATCTTGGCTTTCGGAATGACAGAAGTGCAACTGAAAAACCTTCACTGGTCGCGTTGTTATGTCAAAATTGGCTCCTGCCGAAAAGCTGGGCAATTCTTCCTATTTTCCTATTGCAGGTTAACAAGGTCATCATTCATCTTTTGCTCCATGTGCCTCTCCCGAATTTCCTAAACTTGGTTCACGCTTTGTAACTTCAGCTGTGAACCTTTTTCGTTCAATCTGCTTCTTCGTCCTTTCTTTCTTACTCACTTTGACACTAAATAAAAATATAAAATATCCAAACCGTAGAACTTACGTGAGGATTTTTCGGGGGCTAGTAACACGCTGTGCAATGTATCGACAGGTTAGAGTTGTGTGTGAAACACAACCGTAGCCATTTGTATCTCTTGAAGGCACAAGATCATCAGTCTGTGATGGTTTACTGCATTACTTGTATTTTTTTAACCATGTCATTGCTAGTGCTAGTGAAGGGTTTATTGTTGTTATGATTTGTGTGAGAAACGCTTGGCATGGCGAAAGAACAATGACAACTGAATCATCATTATCAACAGTTTATTGAGTTTTACTGGCAAACTCACGAATTGTGACTAAATTAAAGTTGTTTAGATTTAAGTTAAACATTTCATAGTGTGACCAACGAGGAAACCCTGAAATAAGAAAATGTTCGTGATTCTTTCCAATTTAGAGAGCTACAACGCTGGACTTGCCGATAATATGATAAAGAAGGCAGTAGATGATGCATTTGTTTATATGCATTCACAAATGGATGTCGTTGGAGATACCAATCCTATGCAAAGACGAACATCCCAAATATATACATTGTGATTATCTGATCAATTAACTTATTGATGAAAAGCTATATATATGTTGATTTATAAAAGCACCTAAAGCTATCATTCTAATATGGTATAAGAAGACAAGAGAATGCAGTCACAGATCTGGAAGCTTGAAGGGCATCAAAGAGATCCCTTTTTTTTTTTTTTTCATACACATTTGCTGGCGCAATCTTTACAAACATGAAGCCTGTTACCACAAGCTGATGAGATATTGAGGGCTGCAAGGATTAGGGTTGGAAATATGAGGTTTGTAAAGAGCTTGCTAATGGAATTGTTCCCCCTTTGAGGTTAGGGAATTTTAGAGCCTTCGAGTTAAGCATCTGACTAGGATAATCTCTAAGTCTTACTTAGATTGATAATTTCACTTCACAAAAAAACACATTCTGTAGATTTCAAATCACTTAAAAATTTTCAACCCAAGCATTTTCTGTCATGTTTTTTATTAGAAGTCCAGAATTTTATTGATATATTTGTAACAAGTACATCCAGATAAGATGTTTTACAGATTGGCAACTTTTTTTTTAAGCTTTTCCAGTACCAATTTACATGAAAATTTTGTTTGTGTTTTCAAATACCTTTTCCAAATCCTAAAATCATATTCATAGATGAAAAGTGTATATATATATATATATATATATATATACATATATATAGAGATATTCCCCAAGTTGTATGATTATTTTGTATTCAACTAAGGCAAAGTTGTAAATCCATTTAAGTCAAAAAAATTCTCTTCCACCAATATTTTTAAAAATAAGTGTAAATTTCCAAACATTTTATTGTTTCATGATTTTATAAAGCATAAAAAATTCATGAAAGAAGAGATAATTAGTTACAAGCTATTTTATTTCTACTATAGCAACATTAACAATATGTTGTTAAACTTGAGTATATTTTCTAAAATTTCCATTGAATAATTGTTCAAAGTTCTTCTTTAATATTGCATGTTATATATATGAATAATAATTTTACTTCAAAAGTTCTTATCTCAAATGCTGAAAAAAAAGTTTTACACATGCGAACCTTTGAGTAAAATTAAACATGTTAGTAACTCAGATTCTAATGTAATCAAACTCAGAAAAATCACACCAGCATTGAATCATAAGAAAGAATGTGAGATTTTTCTGAGTTTTTCCCAATTATTTAGGTTTGATGTTATTCTTTGTATACGACTAGTTTTTTTATCATATGTATTCATAACAATTATACAGTATTAAGGCTGTCATTACTGTAAAAGGTAATGTAATGCAAAAGTATTTCTGAAGGGAAGTTCATATGAAATATGAATATATATATTTTTAGCAAAAGCAATTTTTCAAAAAATGATATTATAATACTTTGATTCTGAACATCACCTTGTAACAATATTTTGATCAAATAGACAATCACAATAACATTATTGTAGGAACACTTCAATTGCCAAAACAAATACATCAGCATCTTGCAATAACATTCTGATTACCTAAAATAATACAATATTAAATTATAGGTTAAGTACCTCATGGTAATACCTCAATCACTTCAATCATTAAGACACACATAATAATACTAAGTGGTAGCACCTCAATTATATTATTTACAAAAATGACTTAACAACAATACTCTAATTGTCAAAAATAACACATTAACATTATTATAACAATATCTTTTGTGAACATACCTAAATCACCCAAATTGCCTAGTAAAACTTCTTAATCACTTCTATTGCCTATGCCCATGTTACATCACATCAATACATTACTATTACCTTGATTATCATTGTTTTTAAATATTATCATAATGTTAGCTTGACTACATTATAATAACACCTCAATACCACACCATCATAACAATACCTTATTACAACACCTTAACCACCTAGATTACAAAACAACAACACCTCAATCACCTTGATTATCTGGATCACTTTACAACAATACCTTAATAATAAAAAAAGATTAACTTAATTATCTAAAAAGAATTCAACTACACCTTAATCACTAAGACAAATACACCTTTGTGGTAGCATTTTATAGAAGCAATTTGATCAACTTAATTACCAAATATATGTTACAGTAGGTTTTTATTTTTAAAAATGAATGGCATTGCATAATAGTTTTGATTAACTCAATCATCTTACAATAGTATCTAAATAACCAAGACAAATGCAAAAATACCTCCAAAACAATGTCTCTTAACAATATTTTGATCTTTGTATAATAACATGTTTATTACCAAGATTACATTGATTAGTAATACAACTATGGTGTCTAATTATAGTAAAATTTTGAAGTAATAGTTTGATTGCATCAGTTCTTATTTTAAAAAATAAAAAACAAAAAACAAAAATTCATTAGCAAAGTCAATTTTAAAGTATATATATATGTGTCTAATATAATTGATACTTGTTCATCTTGCATATTATATGTATGTTTCAAAAGTATTATTTTTTATACTTTGAGCCTATGTTTCATTTTTTAATACATTTTTAGAAATATTTATTCTTTTAATCTCTTCTATAATCTACATAATACACAATTCAACACAAGCAACAAAAATCTTAATATTTTATATAATAAATTTATTATTATTAAATAATATTTAATTAGTAAGATAAAATTAAGAAACATTCTACTAAAATTTGGTGACTTTAGCTTTAAATTATTAGAATTAAAAAAGAAAGAAAGATATCTAATATAATTCATTAGTGTAAATTAGTGTTTATTAGTGTAAATATAAAATATTTAAAAATATACTAATTAAAAAATAAAAATAAAAATCTTAAAATGATTTATTTTTGAAAGGTAGATACTATAAAGCAAAACCTATAATTTAACTATATGTTATTTAATTTACAAATAACAATAAAAATTAGGTAAAATCAATTTTAAAAATATTTCTTTATATCTAAAACAATTTTTCATATTTATAAAATAATTATACATCATATTTGCTATGACGTGTAATTATTTATTTATTTTTTGATTATTAAAATAGAACTATAATCTAAGATTAGTCTTTAAATAAAGTCTTGTAAAGTTTCAAAAACTCCAAGAAAGCTTTATAACCTTAATTATTACAGATCTATTATATTTTATTGTTTAATTTTTTTAAACATATATAAATATGTCTTCTTTTTTTTTTCTTTTTTTTTTTTTTAATACAACATAGTCTTAAAATTTAATCAGATATAAATTTAAACCATTATTCTAATTTGACATATAAATTTTTTTTGTAGTTGATTTGGTACAATATGATACAATTAAATAAATAAATAATATTTGAGATCTTTTTCAATCTTAGAAAATATCAAATTATAATATAAATAAATGATCACAATTCAACTACAAGGAATTAAAAATACTTATTTAACCTAATTTAAGTATTTTTAATAATAAAATTTATTATAAGAAGATAAATTGATAACAAGTTTATCAAAGTTTTTATTCAATATTAAAATTCACTAGTAATAGCACCAATTTTATTTATCAAAAATAAAAAAATAAAAAAATAAAAAAAGATTACTAACAATCTATGTTGATTTTTAAAGACTAAGCCATGCAATTATATAAACTTAGGTAAATAAAGGTCTTTAAATAACTTTAATTAATTTATAATATAATATTATTAGAATCTAAAAACTAAAGAAATAAACAAATAAATAAATAAAATTATTTTATATAACATGTTTAAATCTCTTTTTTGAAATATTAGAAGTAATTAGTAGTGTTGTAAAAATTTCAAATGATAATCTTTTTAAATTTATTTACTTATTTAAATCTTTTTTAAACTACTTATTTTATTTTTTAAATGCTTTAATATCTTAATATATAACAATATATATTTAATTTTTTTCTTATCTCATTTAATTATTATGATTTTAAATATATTTTTGATATTTCCATAGTAATTTTTAAATTTTATAATATAAACTATAGGAGTCTAAAAGTTACAATGTTTAAATAAGATTGGATGATTTAAAATTGTACATAATGTATTGAATATTTTAAATATTAAAAAATTATTATAAAGATATTTTTAAAATTAAAAATATCTATTATTTAATGTATAACCTCTGCATATGCTAAAAATGCTTTTATAAAATGTTACAACTAAACTTTGTCACTTAGAATTTTTAAAAATTAATTATATTTTTTTATACTATAGCTTATAAAAATAATTTAATACAAACACCTTCATGTTATATTTTCTTATAAAAAGAATTCAAAAAAATATTGAAGATTAGGAGATAGAACCAAACCTATTTTTGGATATATATACATATATATATATATATATATATATATATAAGAGATATCTACTTACATGGTTTTTAATAATTAGATATTATCATTTATTAATATATTTTTTCCAATTAATATTGTATTTTAGACCTTTGTGTGTGTATGTGTGTGTATATATATATATATATATATATATATAGTTATATTTATATTAACACAACATTATGTAAAATGGTTTAACTTATCACAATATTTATATAATTTGTTTTATTTTGTTTTGTTTTGTTTTTTGTTATTTTTTTCTTTGTTTGTTTGTTTGTTTGTTTGTGCTTTTGGTGTTTTGTAAACAATTTATACTAATTTTTATCAATTAATACTGGATCATTTTAACCTCATATGTAGATATTTCTAATGAAGATATTTTTAGTATAAAAATTTAACATGCAATAATTCAATATTCTTAAAATTATATTGATATCTTATTTTATCTTTATTTTTTTTTAAAAAGTATTTTATTGAAGTTATTTAAATCTAGCATTGTACACTGTTATTTTTTTATTTACGTTATCATTGATACTACTTTAGATTCTATTTTTAACTTTAAATTTACTTTTTCAAGTTTTATTTTTTATTTTTTAATATGTCATGTTATATATCAAAAAATACATACATGTTATATATCAAATAATTTTTTGAAACAAGATTAAAAATCAAACTAATTTAGTATGAATTAATAACTATTTTCAAATATTACTTGAATAAATCTACAAGAATAACTTTAAAGGTGCAAATATTGAAATAATCATACTTGTTATAAAAGTCTATACCTATATTCTTTCCTTCAATCTAAATTGTATAATATGCCAATTTTAAATTCTTATAATAATGGTCGACAATCATCTGCTAAAAAATTCTTGGTTTCTGATTTTCTTATTTTAAGTGCTAATTGAAAATATATTAAATTTTATTGTAACTCGTTTAAAACATATTAAGATTTTTTAATCAAACTTTATCAAGTTAGGCAATACACAATTTTCTCATTAGTATTTGCAAACTGTTTGAAGTAATAACAAATAAGTGAAGTTTATTTTTTGTTTATTTTTCTTTTTTTACTAGAATCAATCTAAGATGATTTTTTAATTAAATAAATACCAAAGTATTCTAAAAATATGTACCATGTGTATACATTAGCAATAATACTTAATATAGAGAACTTACTTCTACAGAGTAATTTAGGTTACATTTCATAATAATAGAAACCTTATACAATTGTCTTACAGCATCTATCCACAAAACAAAGAATAAAAATTTAAAATTATTTTGCTATACATGTATTAACATTAAAATAATATGCATCACAATTTTTTTTATTTACATTTTTTAATATTTTTTAAATAAATTCTTCTACTTGTTACAAACTATAAATTAAACTTGCAAAGAACATGATCATAGTTCTACATAGAATTGAAAAGCCTTAATTTTTTTGAAAAAGTATGAATTTTTGTGTTTGATATTGATTATTCCTATTTATTTTCTACATAATATTAATATCTCTAATATGTTAATTGTTGTCATTTACATCCATCAAGCTTGAATGTTAACAATAATCATGAAGTAGTATGTTATGCAAAATATAATAAGCAAAAATAAGAATGTTGTGCCAAGGTCAAGAATATGTTCACCGAGGTGGTGTCAAGAGAATGAAGCATTCAGAGTCTGGTAAACAAAAGGAACAAAAGCAGGTGACCATGTGCTGGTGTTATCAGCATGCAAAGTTATTGTTGTTGTTGTTGTTGCTGTTGTAGACATGTAGTAGTGTGGGGTAGAGGCCACTGGCCATGGAAGTGATAAAGTAACCAAACCCAGCATGACAACAAATGAGCAGGTCCGCCTACACTGGGCTTGCGCTGACCGGCTAATGAGGGTGGATGCGGTCACGGGAAACCGGGTGGACCGGGAATCAGGGGAGCCTCGCTTCGCCTTCTTGGTGATGCCCTCTCTGCTCTGCTCTGCCGTGTTGCTCTCCGACTGTCTCTAGTTCCCTTTATTTTGATGCGTGAGGCCTTGTCACGTTACGAGGTGAAGTTTTGTCACATTACCTTTGGATTTTACAGATTTTTTTTATGTTTTGTTTTGTTATTTTGGTTTGGTTACAACTACGGAGTGAGGTGGAATGTTTGTTGCAAATTTGGTGAGTTTTAGGGTTTAGGGTTTAGAGGGTACAACTAGGTTTTGTGGAGAATTTTGGGGTTGGGTCATGGGGAAATCGTCGAAGGACAAGCGGGATATATATTACCGCAAGGCGAAGGAGGAGGGATGGAGAGCGCGGTCGGCATTCAAGCTGCTTCAAATTGATGAAGAATTCGGCATCCTGGAGGGTGCCAAGCGTGTGGTGGATCTCTGTGCGGCTCCTGGAAGTTGGTCGCAAGTTTTGAGCAGAAAATTGTACCAGCCTGCCGTGGCGGCAGGTGAGCCTCACCCTCTCATCGTTGCCATAGACCTACAGCCGATGGCTCCCATAGATGGTGTCTTGCAAATTCAAGGGGACATTACGAGCGCCAAAACTGCGGAGCTTGTTATCAGGCATTTTGACGGAGGCAAGGCTGACCTCGTTGTTTGTGACGGAGCGCCGGATGTGACTGGGCTGCATGACATGGACGAATTTGTGCAGTCGCAGCTTATTCTTGCGGCCTTGACGATTGTGACACACGTGCTTCGACCTGGGGGTAATTTCGTTGCTAAAATTTTCAGAGGGAAGGACATAAGTCTCCTGTACACGCAATTGAAAATTTTCTTTCCGGTTGTGACATGTGCTAAACCTAAGAGTAGCAGAAACTCCAGCATTGAAGCGTTTGTGGTTTGCGAGGGCTACAATCCACCCGAGCAATTTGATTACAAAGATTTGTATAGGCTTTTAGAGAGAGCAAGCAGTAGGTCATCTGATTTGGACTGTTCAAGTGCATGGCTTGAGGGTCCCAGCAAGCTCATCGTCCCCTTTTTAGCGTGTGGGGATTTGAGTGGTTACGATGCTGATCAGTCTTACCCACTTGATAGACTGCAAAGCTTAGCGCCTGTGCAGCCTCCGATTGCGCCTCCATATCGTACTGCTATGGAACTTGAAGGCCAATCACATAAAGCTAGCTGAGTTTGGAATGTAGGGCTTTGTTTCCGGGTTACTCCCATCAGGAATTTCAAATTTTTGAAGATTCATTACTCAAATTTTCCGGTCATTGCTCAAATCAGTATTAGTGTTTAGAGTACGAACATCGTGGACATTCTGATGCTATCATCCATCAAAGCCCATATGTCTGATACAGAATCTATTAGCGGAATAGGCTTCATTTATGAGATTCATTATACAATCAAATTGTTGAGGCATCTAATATTTTGGTGGAGAGGAAAACCTTGAAGTTGTTGTCCTCCAGTTGCAGCTAAAAGATTGTTTTGTATGTCGTTTCTTGAAAGCAATCTTTTGCAAACGCAATTCGTCATGTGACTCATAGTTGTTTTGTACAGTCTTGCGGTCCTAGAACTCGTTTGTTCACGCTGCAGGTGTATTCCAGTGATGGCTCCTTCATTTATCTTAATGATTCAACAAGCACTGGTGGTGACAATGTTAACTGGATTCTCGAAGCTGCAAGTTCTATGGGATGGAAGATGAACATGCTGCTTTACTGTGGTAGCATTTTAATGTTAGATTAAAACTTCATCTCGCATGTCCTACCTCCAGCACAATTTTTCTCAAACCCTCACGTGCTTTCAGTTGGCAGCAGTTGCAGAGCCTGGACATGTGGGAAAGAGCAAAAAGTTTTGGACCAACCGGAGTGAATCTGCCGACAGTGCCCTCTACAGGTCTCGAACCTGTGACCTTCGCGTTATTAGCACGACGCTCTAACCAGCTGAGCTAAGAAGGCAGTTACTGTTTTCATAATTGTTGTTGTATATAGAGTTTAAATTATCCTTGAGAATGTTCACAGTGTCTTGTATCTTCTCTGACATCGGCAGAATATTTGAATTTTACCCCTTTGAAGAAGGATGTGCAGGGTAAGACGAGGAATGCGAGAACTGCTTAAAAGAATGCAACCGAATCTGACCTCACTCTGTTAAATGTTTTTTTTATCTGTACTTTCATTATTAGTTTTAGATTACACTGGGTGTGATGTGCCGACCTTGTCCAGAACTTGCTAGGAACGCTCTTCTCATTCTATACTACTCACCTCATGGGACTCGTTGAAAGGAAATATCCCCGACTATGAACACAACCAGGCACACTTGTGCGTCAAACACTGAGTTTCTACAGTGTGGGTTACAAGCCCCGATGAGCAACACACGTCAATACTTCAGTACGTTAGTAGGTTCTCTAATTGAAAATGCCGTGCCCAGTTTGACTATTTCATTGGGTTGTTTGGTGGATATTGGTCATAGTGTTGCGTAAGTCTGCTCTCGAATCCAGATCTAACTTTGACGATTTGCATTGCCCTGGAAGTATCTTGCACTCACTAAGAGCAACTCTTAAATCTTCCGTTAGTGAAATATATTACTGTTTTGTCGGCAGGAGGTGCTGAACTAGGATTTTCCCCAGCATAACATGGGTGAAATCATTTGACTCCTATGGTTGTCTACAAGTGTGTGAAGACCCATTTTCAGGTGAGTATTGAAATAATTGAATCAAAAGAATAAAGTTTTAAGTGTGGTTGAATAAGTCCCAAGATATTTCCTGTAAAATATGAGATGCATTTGATTAATTTCACATATTATTATTTTAAAGCAAATACACACACACACACACACACACACACATATATATATATATATATAGATACACATTTTAATTTTTTTCCTCCACAACAAAAACCACTTTTAAGTTGTAATATAGCTTTTTTTTCTTTTCCAGAAATTTTTGAATTATTTATACAAGTTTTGAATTAGTTTTAATTTAATTTGTTTTATTAATTCTGCATTATATTTTATGCATTATCTTGTGACTTCTATGTGATTATAAACTAAATTAAAAAGAACAATGTATATATGTATCTATATTTGTGTGAATGTTTGTATGAATATATATACATACATATTTGTAAAAATTAAGATAAATAAAATCTTGCATTAATAATAAAATCTTCAAATAAGACTAATTTTTTTTATTTAACTATATAATAAAAATTAGTGATTTTATATGATAAATAGTGACAAATTTAATATAATTCAAGTCACAAATATTCATAAAGATAAAGTTTTTATTTATTTATTTTTTCATATATTATATTCAAATTATGAATGACTATATTAACAAAATACTAAGAAAACTTAAAAAAGATGAAGTTATATTTATAATATTAATAAATAATATAATTTTAAAATTTAAAATTTAATAAATTTTAATTTTTATATATATTTTTTTAATAGAATGATATTACATGTCATTTTAATTAGCATCAAACAACATATAAAAATATTAAAAGATTTAGAAAATTTTGAAGTAACAATATAAGGTCTTTTAAGGAAGAAGAATGTGTCTTAGATCTTTTCTAAAGGTTTTTTAAAGATGTAACATGAAAAAGAAAGATTACTTAATTTTTGTTTGTGTAGTCTTGTGCTAGTATAATTAATATTAAGATATTATTATTATTAGAGTGGATATATATAAACATAAGTATAATGAGTTTTAAATAGCTATGAATAAACATAATAAAGGATATTTATCTATGTTAATACCACAATACTAAAGATGACTATTAGAAGATTTCAAAGGAGTTCTAAAATAACTATAGGTAGTACAAAATGAAATATTAATGATAGTTATTATAGTTAGATTGTTAGCTAAAATAATATTAATTTAAGGCCTAAAACTTAAATAGAATCATGCAAGAAATTTTAGAAAAAATAGTCAATGGTATTAGATAATTAAAATTTTATAATATCTTTAAATATATAAAATGAGATTAAGATTTTTATTGAATATTAATTTTTTACTAAGACTATATTAGTAGATTTAGTGATACATTATAATTACTAAGATAACTAAGTAGTATTAGAAAAGACACATATATATATAAAACTTTTAATATCATTAGAATATAGCTATAATTATATTTTATCTAAAAAATTATATATAAATAAAAGCATATAAATATTATAAATAATAATTTATAATAAGTTATAATATAGATTAAAAGTGGTTATAGTACATAAAATTTTAATATCATAATATAAGAATATTATAAAATATAATATAATATGATAATAGAATATTATATAATATGATACAAATTTAAAGATTATAATAAATTAAAAATTATAATTATTTTTTAAATTTATTATATTATTTTTAAAAATAGAAAAAATTATTAATTTTGAATTGAATAATTTATAAATTTAATATTTTATTCTTAGTTTTTATTTTTTTATTTTTATTTTTATTTTTTAATAAAAATTATTATAATTATTATGTTAAATAAAAATAATAAAAATAATATTAATTTTATTTATTTTATATTATATATAATTAATAAATGTATAAATCTATTTTAAAAAATCATAACTAATATAATATCTAGAAATATAAGTTTTATATTTTTAGATATTATGTTAGTTATATTTAATTTTAATACAAATATATGTAATAACTCTATTAATATATAAATTTAAAATAAAATTTTTAAGCAATTGTAATTATATTTTAAATTTTTTTTACAAATTATCCAAATCTATAACCTTATTAATATTAATTTTATAGGACTACTACAACATGTTATTAAAAACTTTATTTGAATTTTAAATTTTATTTAAAGTTATAATTGAAGTATATAAAATAAAAGCACCACTCTGAGACTGGAACCCTGCTTTGATACATAAATATATTAAAAGTAAAATGTTATTAAAAATAGTGCATATATTTTAACATAATTTTAAATTATACTAATTACATGATTCAGTCAAAAAATAATTATTAACAAAATACTAATACATGAATGGTATTTAAGTATAAATGCTTCATATAAATTGCCAAAAGACAACCAGCACTGCACTATGGCAAAAGACTTGCAATGAATCCATGATCACTCTTGATAGAGTGCACAATACGAGGCTCAAACGGAGAGAGTAGAAGAAGAAATAGGAAAAGAATTAACCTCATTCTCTCTTTCTCTCATTCATTCTTTTACTTCCTTCCTTGCAACCCCGTTTTGTTAATGTTTGAAGGAAATAACCCAAAGTATGTTAATATCCCCTGGCCTTCCAGTCCTCCTCACATTCCCATGCTCATTGATGACACCTGAGAGCATGCAATCCTGCACAGTTCGGGGAATTGTTCAAACACCTCCCGCTCCTTGAGCGAACCCAGAAGAGCATTACCGTTGAGGCAGCGAGCTGAGAGAGATGCTACAAACCCGGTTCAACGTGTTCAATCTGATCTGTATTCATTTGTGTGACATGGGTGCATCATGTCTGCACCACTCTGAGACTGGAACCCTGCTGTGGAAGGTGCACAGAATGCTGTCACTGTAAAGGTGAACTAATCCCGTGCTGCAGGTTCATGGATGTGATATAATTTGCACCCTGCAATTGATCCTCGTTCACGACAAGAGCTTTGTGCCTGAAATCCTGAGATCTTGATGGACTCATTTGACAAGGAGGATGAGCCTTGACTTGCAGCACGAATCGACCACTAAATCCTGATGGCAGATTTAAATGGTCGCTCTGTCAAGGAGCCTGAATCACGACCAAGTAATGTTGAAGGCTGCGGTTGCAATAAAATTCCACTTCCTCCTCAGTCGGCGAGAGCCACCGCATGACTCCGCGCGTACATCAGATTCCCGACACTACCAGAATAGAATTGTGGGATCGTGGATTTTCGCTCCTAAATCTTTTGGATTTTTGGATTCTCGGTGGATGCAGCCACACGTCACAATTTTTTTTTCAAAAGTACAAAAATAATTAATAATAAAATTATAAGATCTTGAAATATAAAATTAATATAATAAGACATATGAAATGTGTGTATATATAAAGCAATAAAAAACAGTTACGTGTGAGTATTGTGAAAAATATAAAGTATCATAAACAACACTTTACAGGACAGTACAGTGTGATAAATATCTGAAATTGGAAAGTAAATAGTGTCGTGCAATTCCATGAATCATTTAATACATCGAAAGGCAAACCACCACAAAAGCCCTGAACACACAAGGACTACCAGCTCCCCATAAAACAAACAAAAAAGAAAAAGTCGTTCCCCCGACAGTGCTTGGGCGGTCATGGGGCTTGGTGCTGGTTTGGGCGCACGCAATTGCGCCACCGCGCCAAAATAACAGTGCATCCCGAGAGCCGACACCGACTTTATCCATCCAAAGCACTTGGAAGCATCGCCCCGCCTTCGTCGATGTTGCTGCCTACAAATGTACGCTCCGTTCACCGATTCTGCACTACCCACTGGCCCTCTCTCGATCTGGTACCCGTCTGCCTGGTTACTACCAAACTGGATTGACCAACTTGTTCCACATTCATTTCGTAGTGGCCGACGTAACACGTGGGATGCTCGATTTCCGCTGCGCAGCGTGAGTAATCCTGCATATATGGGAGCCTGCATTGTGTCCACAGCACAAGACATCAATCGCCCCGGAGGCCTTCACTCATCTCTTTTCTGTCATCGTGCATCTGTCTGTTGTTTCTAGTTTCTGGCGGCTGCCATTGCATTGGCGACGTTGAAGTCTTCGATTGTGGCTGTGGTAGTAGTCTGGGGGTGCTTCAATCCGAGATACTCGACCCTGGGCGTTTGTACATCCCATGGAACTGAGCCTCACTGTCGCAGTGTTCAGCAAATAGCATTCTGCACTCTGGTAGCGAAGTTCCTGAGCTGATCAGAAATCTACTTTTCTCGCCTTTCCAGGAGTTTGGTTAAACCGTTAAAGCATCGACTGCGGCGGGAGTTTTCCAGGTCGCGGTTGGATCAAAGTATAATGGAACCTATCGTGACTGAGTTCGTGAATAACACCCAGCAGGTGTTGCACGTGACAGTGGGCGACAGCCGATACAGGGTGAACTTCGCAAAGATCGAGAAGGGCAGCAAACACAGCATGGAGACGGATTACAACGATACTTATCAGGAATATCTGATAGGGCATGACAGAACTGGAAACGTCCTAATTTTGACCTCAGACGATTGTTGCGACTACAAGAGCATCACCATCATTGAAATTGGCGGCAAGTTCATCGCGCACAAGGAGCCCCGGGTTCATTACCCCTCTGCGATGTTAGAGCCAGAAACTGCTCCGGTGGCCGAGAAAGAGCGGACCGGATCAGGCTGGAAGCGATGGATCAGACTTGGATTGTTTTAGGCAGATCTTGTGATGAACAACGACCTAATGGTATGTTTGTAGAGATCTCATCTGGGAAATAGAAACAAAGTTTTGACAGAATGTCTCAGCTATGGCTAATACCGTAATAAGTTCTTTCGAAACACCAAAACCGGTGCAAGCTGCTAAGATTGTAAATATGATTTAATATGCATTAGGATCATGTATAGGAGGATTGTGAAGACTTGTCTCGACGCATGGATGCGGATTAGTCTTTGCTGTCGGAAGTAGACTTTATTCAGTCGAGAAGAATTCAACATACGTTTATTGTGATCAATTTGTAATCAGCTGTGGAGGTCATTTAGCCATCCCCATAAATTCATGTAACAGAGTCCATATTGTACAGAAGTTCTATATCGTGTTTGGGCAGCTTGTAATGACAGGCTGAATGGTCTCATCTGAATGAAGACTCGAGAGCATTATTGCCACCAGTCTGAAAATTTAGGGAGCGACGAGCAAAACACTCATCCGTGATTCCTTATGTACTTCGCTAATATGTTTTTATATCTGTAGTGTGTGTTTTGAGCACTTATACACCCTGTATGAATGTCGAAAATATGGTACGATGTTATTATTCCATGGTTGCAAATATGTGGTGCTCACGTTCAATTATGTTTTGTTGAAAGTTATCGATTGATGGTGCTCTTTGTAGATGTGGGTCAGCAGATGATTGAAATACTACTCCATGTGCACTCACAACTTATGACTTTTCGTGTACACAATGGAATAGAGTTTAGAGTGCACAGGTATGAAAAATTCTAGATAACGAAGAGGAACACGTTTCGGCTTCGAAGTGATGTGGAGTCCCCATGGCTTCATCTGAGAAGTATATATTAACTTCCTCGTCCAATCATAAGAAGACCAATGGATCCCTAACCGGTTCATTTAAACAACGATGGAGTCTTTAGAATTGACATATTTGCAACCATGGAATAATATGGTACGATGTTATTATTCCGTGGTTGAAAATCTATTCAAAAGTGCCGCTCTAGAATCTAAAGACCCCTTGGCAGAGATTACAAGCATGGTAGTCATTCACCTCACCTTTAGTTCTGGAGTTATCTTTTCAATCGTAAAGCACAAAGTCATGACCACGTGTATGGTTAACTATTACATTCCGGGCCTGTGCATAGGGTAGGGCGACGTCTGGATGAACGTCGAGACTACCAATGGCGAAATTATACCACTCGATGCGGGTGATGTCATCAAAATTGGCTTCGTCGTCTTCGTAGCCCATGTGGTTGGAAACGCCATCGTGGTCTTCATCTTCCATGTCTGTTTGGACAACTAGCCCATGCACTTGGATCTTTCGCACTTACCGAAATGGCGAATGTGCTCCTCACTGCTCATAATCTGCAGTCACAGAGAGAAAGTGTAGGTTTAGAACTCGACCACATCCGTATCCTTTAGAAGCACGGCACAGAGATGGTGCTAGAGTCAACGTTGCGATTGACTGAGAATAATACCTGAGAGTTCATACAAGACAAATTATTTATGCAAGTAAGATCGTCTCGAAAACTTATTTTTGCACGTGTCGTCAACCTCACTCAGATTTCTGCACATGAAAAGTGTACCCATTCCCCAACTCAGTAATTCCAGATCCAATCCGACAACATGTTCGTGTTCTATGTCTACATTAAGACCAGCTCACTAGGACACGGCCAACAGGCTGTGACGTGCATCTGAGTTGAAACGCAATCATTTTTCATGTTCTAGATTGGGCCGGGCACTGGAAATGGACCCAAGGAAGCGCCAGTGGTACGATATCGGGAAGGGACAGGAAGAGAAGGCGTAGACATCACAGCAGCTGCAGAAGACACGACCATCGCCACGGTTTGTATGGAGATGGCAACCTATAGGGCTCAATGTTCTGATCCTGCATGTGGAGATCAGATCTAGCTCCTCATTGCAAGTCTAATACAGCCTTATTCTGACAGACCAGTTGACAATTTCATGTACCTTTCTGGCACACGGATCCTCGAGGCACTCTGCGGAACATGTTTCTGATGCCGATGGTCAGCCAGTCTGATAATGGACGAAATCAGAGGAGGAGGCTAATGAGAGGGCAAGTGAACAGAATATCTGATGACTGGTTGACGCCACATCAACACACGACGAGTAGCGCCTCCGGAATGGGTAACAGAGTGGAGTGAGCACAAGATAGAAAACTGTATGAGAGGAGAAACTCACACGAGCATCGAACTACGCACTGAGCAAACGCCGCCAAAGCTTGTGAAACTTCTTCGCCGACTGGATGGGTTGCAGGAGGAGCATGGTCGGTGATGAGGCCCACCCAATGAATGGGCGACGGTGCTAGGGTCCACACTGTGAAAGGGCCCACCCGGTGACTAGGCAGTGATGTGCCGACATTCCCTCATTTCCGCTGCACTGCGGACCACCGCTGCTTTGCTGTCAATTACATGCGGTGTTATTTTTATTTTATAGAGGATCAATCTCATGAGTCGAAATATATATATATATATATATATATATATATATTTACTGTGTGTATATGTGTGTATATATAATGAAATAAGAGATTTAGAATTACACTTCCGAATTTGTATTATAAATCCAACTTCATGTAAAATAGTTAGACAATTCATATTAATATACACAAGGGTGATCTTATGTATGGCTTTATGGTGTTCATTTTCATTTTCATTTGATTTTCTCATATTTTAGGAGATAATCCATCATTTTTTATTTTTTATTACTTTTTGAATCAGATAAATTCACTTTAGTTTATTGTGCAGAAAATCAAACGTGGATCAAAGTCAAATCAGTGGCAAATAAGTCTTTATAGGTTTCAAAGTAATTCACATATAGGTGCATGGCGCATTATTTTTTTATTATTATAATTATTTTTTCCCCTAATATTCAATGCATTTTAATATCCAAATTAAAGTACTCTTATCTTTTTAAAAGTTCCCAAATTTTTTTATTTTGCAACTTTTCATATTTTATCATCAAAATTCATACATTTTTGTAATCTTCTGCATGCTGTTGAAATTCACAGTATGTACTAAATCATTGTATGTATTTTTATTTTTTTATTACTTTCCAATGTACGTCACTTAATGCAAACCAAAATTTGATTATACATCTTTAAAATATATTTATGATTATGAAAAGTAAAACGTCGTGACATCTAAAGCATGGGGCATCTCCGACCTTGGGCTAGGGTTTCAGTGCAACTGCATCGTCTGCTCCAGCAATGCCTCCAGCCTGGTCGCAAAGTCCACATCGGTCCAGTTAGAGTGGTCACGTGGCGGGGAGAAGTGACGTGGACTGGGGATGGGGACTGAGGCTTATCGTTAGGGAGCAGGGTGCAGGGAACGGGGGTTGTTGGAGCCCTAAACCCCAGCGCTGCTCTGTTGCTTATTCAGGAACTGGCACCTGCTGCTGTGTTTCGGGCACCAATTCCACAGGAACGAGGCCCCGCCCCTCCCTCCGGCATGACGAAATTGCTGCTCTCCCGGCACCACTGGGCATGGGCTATTCCTTCTCCCGCTTCCCCCAATTTCTCTGGCCCCTCTGCTGCTGCTGCTGCTCTCATTTGTAGCACGCGCGCAATGGCTGGCCATGGCAGGCTCTGTTTCCATGTCAAACAACAGCTGGTGTGGTTCTCGCATTTGAGTAGCAAAGAATCTACGCCGGGGAGAGTTGGACAGGTTTTTGCTGCGACGAGCTGTTCAGGCAAATTAGGGCTTGGAAGCAGCATCGTCCGATGGGTGAATGGTGTCGCGAAAGCCGTTGAAGGGCAGGCGGAGTGGCAGCATCAGCAGCAGGTCAGGTTCCTCAATACCAGAGAGGGATTCAGTGTGTTATCCAGTGCTGAAAGGCGGAGGAATGCTTTCATGCGCAGTAGTAGTGGTGAAAGAGATGATGATTCTTATGCCGGAACGGCGGAGACATTTAGAGGTAGGGGTAGAGGAAGAGGTAGAGGAGGCGGTGGGAGAGGGAGGGGAAACTTCAGACCTGTTTCTGATAGGCCGCTGCAAGAAATCGACAATGGGGATGGTCAGAAGAGATTTTACTCCAGCGATGGCGGTGAGAGGGAGCAGTCTCATAGTAGTGGAAGGAACGTGGGGAGCCCCAGAGGAAGGGGGAGAGGTAGAGGAAGGGGGAGAGGTAGAGGAAGAGGTAGGGGAGGCTTTGAAGCTGCGAGAGGAGGAAGGGTGACCTTTAGACCTTCGTTTAGTGTTTCATCTGAAGAATTCGGTGTCGATGATGGTGAGAAGAGGTTATATTTTAGCGATGGAGGAGAGAGGGAGCAGTTCGGCGGCTCAAGTGACGAGAGGAACAGGGAGAACTTTAGAGGTACAGGAAGAGGCAGAGGGAGAGGGGAAATTGGCAATGGGGCATCGAAGGATCGATATCGTAGCTCAGGTGGCGAAGGGGATAGGGAGAGCTTTAGAGGTAGAGGCAGAGGAGGCAGAGGACCTTCATTCGATGATCGACTTAGACAAGGTGCTAGCAGATCACCGAGGCCTTTCTATAGAGATTCCAACTCCAAGTCTGGAACTTTTGAACGCTGGAAACCAGCTCAAGGGACCAGAGAGGAGAAAGGAAGTTACAGTAGTAGCAGAGGTAGTAGGGGTTCCCGAGGTCGAGCTGATTCTTTCAGAGGCGGGCGCCCTTCGAGCCAATTTGTTGATAACAGATTTGGTGAGGATGACAGTATTCTGGATTCTAGAGAGAATGCTCTTAAAAATCCACGTCGTCGGCAGCTATTCGAGGGTGAAGAGAAATGGCAAAGGAAAGTTAGAGAGAAGAAAGCCAAGACAGGTTTTCTTCAGGACTATGAACTCGGTCCAGATGACGATCCTGAGGAACGCGGGCGTGGTTATCAAGATGTGAATGAGGATGGTCAAGGTGAAAGTGAAGAAGGTGCGGAAGAAGGCGTAGAAGACTGGAGGCGAAAGAAGATTGGCTGGATATGCAAAGAGATTCCAGGTTTGAGACCCACTGCCATCGTGACATTGTTGAATTCTCAGAGGGCATGGATCAAGGCTGTCAACACCAAGGAAGTGATGGAAACTCTGATGCGTCGCGGTGAAATATTGCGTGCACATAGGGTAAGATTCCTGTGACTGGTCATTCTATTGAATTCTATTGACGTTGTTATTGCACGGATGTTGATGTGCTGAAATAATTCAAACGCCGGTTCTTGTACTGTAGCTTTGTATCAAATTAGACCGCTTCAATGTTCCTGGTCGTTATGTTGTCACTTTGCAATTAATAGTTGAGTATCCTATCTTTAATCATTGCATCATCCTGAACACTTCAGCGATTGGTGATTTTTAAGGTTACATATAATTTAATTTGTTGTTTGCATTCTTGCCGATTTATGACATGTGCTTTTCCATGTAAAGGTTTTGAAGTGGACTATGCAGCAACCATGGTACGAGAATGACTTCGATTTGAACACGAAAATGGCCAATATGCTGGGTACCAATGGAAAGCTCACGCGCATGCGTGAGCTATTTGATACCATTATTGCAACTGGGCAGATCCCTGATATTTCAACGTATGTTATATTGGTCAAAGCTTACATTGCAGATGAATCTGGAGAATCTCTCGAACAAGCTTTTGCAATGTACAATCAGATGGAGCAGCTTGGGGGTTATCAACAGCCAGCAGCATTGGCATATGCTCTTTTCCAGGCCTTAACTGATCGCAAAGGAGGCGCGCACTTGAGAAATCTCCACAAAGCAGATGCTCTGTTCGACAGCATGAGGAAGAAAAGTGATGTGTGGTGTATGGGTCTGCCTTCAAACCAGTGGTCTGGAATTTTTACTGGATTGATACATATGCATAGTATTCAGGGTAACGTCGAAAGAGTTCATGAGTTGGTTGCGGCTATGAAAGATGCAGCATTGCTTTTAAGTCGCGATTGCTACTCCGCTTTAATAAGAGTATGTGCGAAGGACCGAAATACAGCAGAGGCTGAGAGTGTTTTCGAAGATCTTTTGGCTGCTGGTCATGAGCCGGACTGGCGGGCTTATGCCGCCCTAATTGAGACCTATGGCGCAGCAGGGCTGTCTGAGAAAGTACAGAGTACTTTTAATAAAATGGTGGAGAAGGGAATCCAAATCAATGTGAATGTGCATCAAGCAGTCATTGAAGCCATGGTAAAAGCGGAAAGTATGGAGGGAGCACTAGCTGCTCTTGAGAAGGCCGAAGAAAACTTTTCTGCCGTATTGCAAAACTCATACAACCTTTTAATGGAATGGTATAAAAGCAAGGATATGCTGCTCGAGGTACAGGAGATCTTTAACCGTATGAAGGGAAAGAAATGCCGACCTAATCTCCAAGCTTACAACAACCTCATTGATTCACATATTCTTCGTGGGCAACTGGATGAAGCCGAAGCGATATTTGAAGACATAAAGAAACTCGAGGGATTTCACCCTAACTTGAAAACGTACTGCCTGATGATAGAAGCATTCTTCAGAGCGGAACGTTACGAGAAAGTGAAGGACTGTTATACGCATCTTACAGCACGAAAAATGATGCTCCCTGAAGAGTTAATGGTTAACGTTGCTGAGGTATTGGGAGAAACAAACGTTTCTGATCAAGAGAGAGGGAAAGTGAAGCGTAAGTTAGTGCCGGAACAGAGGGCAATTCTGGTTGGGGTATTGTTGGGAGGTGCGAAGATAACTTCTCATGATAACAATCGGACATATGAGATCGGTTTTGAACTTACTGATGCAACAGAGGCTGGTCCAGTTTTGATTGATCACTTGTACGACATATTTGCTGATTGGGCACAGCAAGCACCACGTACGGAGGTGAATGATGGCTCTCGCAAGACTTACCGCTTTTCCACAGTTAGCCACGGCTCACTCCGGTTTTATGCTCATCAGTATCGACCGGAGGGGCTTCCTGTGATTCCTAGGTTAATCCACAGATGGTTGAATCCATTGTCGTTAGCATACTGGTATATGTATGGGGGTGAGAAGTGTAAGAAAACAGGAGGAATCATCTTGAATGCCTGCCAGTATACTTCAAAGGAGCTCACTCTTGTTGTTAAGGCACTAAAAGCTCGAACCGTTGATTGCGTCATACGGAAGAGAAGGGCTGGGAACGTTATATGCTTCAAGGATGAATCTGCCGTTTGGATATGGAAACTAATGGAACCTCACATTTTGGAAGGATTAAAGGAATCCTTGAGACCGGAAACGCCGGTTCGTACGAACGGTAACATTGGTGAAAATGAGCCTGAAGCGAATGATGGCGAGTTAGTACTGAAGATGACGGATGAAGCTGACCTGGGTATCGAGAGTAGTGACACTGGAACCGATATTGATGTTCCTTTAAAAGTTGGCAGCTAAAAAACCAGGACAGTGGGTTAATTGTAACGACGGCCCTGACCCAAGTGCTTGGTTTTCTCATCAGGAGGTCCGTTCCCATGATGGTTGATTGAGCGAAACAGGTAATGAATTTATGCTTCTCCTGTACCAGCTATCGAATGAGCTACTACTCTGCAGACCTTTCACTGCGGATTAATTCACTTGTTGAAAGTTAGCAAATTGTGTACATGATCACTACAGAATACATGACATTGTTTTGATCAATTTAACGGAAGATGTATGAATAGGCATTATGAACTAGAATGACAGATATTCAATTGTGTAATTCCTGTCATGAGCAGCAATATGCTCTAACCTATAATACTTCATGGTCATACCAACATTTGAATGTACAAAAGGACAATGGCCCACTAAAAGATCATCATCTTTGCAGTTTAAATGTGGAAGTATGTATGATACCTTTTCTCAACGTATGATACCTTTTCAGTACCCTTGCACCCTTGTCTGTTGTGGTACACATGTTCATCTTCAGATTAGCTGACATTCTCACTCGTCATCTTCATCAGTTGATTTTTATTTATATATATATATTTATTTATTTTCCAAACAAAATTTAGCATTGTTGGAAAATCCATAAACTTAGAACATTATTCATTATATTCCTATTTTTTTGTAATGTTATATAACAATGTAACTGTAGAATAATGTCTATCCTTCCTACACATGCATGTGTAGGATTGAAAGATTTACTTGCGGTGAAATTGCGGTGAAGTTGTATGCATTGGATCTTTTATATAGCTACATAATTTTACACAAATTAAGATATGTTTAGATAGTTACATTACTCAATGCCACATTTATACAATCTTACCATTGGTTATTATTACTTTTTAAAAAGTTAAAATGATTAATCTTAAATTTTAAGTTAAATTATGTATGTTTTGAAAAATAATGTGGTGAAATCTGCAAAGGAGATTCAACAAGCAAAATTTAAAACACAAAATAAAATTTGTAAATTGTTTCTATATTGAGTAAAAGATTTCATCAAAATCAGATCCAATTTATTATGAAATAGAAATTTATTGTGCCAAATAATATAAACTATTTTTTTATAGCATATACAAAACATTCATCCATTATATATTATGGTATCCTCTATGTATCTGATACTTACCACCATATCTCTCTAGAAGATTCAAACTAATATTATCACTCCAATAGACAAATACCTTATTATAATTCCAATCTAGTATTCCATCTTGATTCCTATATAGTATTATCTTATCTATAGGCTGACTAATTATTGTAACTTCATAAACTCCTATCTTATCTTTATGTATAGTATTAGATTCTAATATTCTTATATCACTACAATTCCATATACATATAGAAGTATCTAATACCTTAGTAATATATGGATAATGCTTGTTTATCATCACATAAGGATATAAAGATACTACATCTATAGATTTTACATCATAGTTCTTCTCTTCCATAATATTAAAGATTTGACATCTACCTCCTACTAGCGCTTGTCTAATAGTCTTGTCAAATATAGGATCTTTAATAATTGGAAGCTTATACTTAATAGTCTTCCCATCAATTGTATGAATTGTAGATAGAGAGTGCCTAAAGGCAATCATAAATATCTGAAATAGAATTAAGGACTTATCTATTGAAAGATTACAATATATAGACTCAAATGTCTTTCTAGGTGTAAAGTATAGTTCCTTCAAAGATAATACATCCCTTATAGCATAATTCTTTATCATATGTACATTGTCACACATGTAGAGATCAAAAATGTTATTATAGAGACTATTAAGTACAATCTTATGATTAAGATGTCCTTTAAAAATATTACACTTGAAGCTTGTTGTTGCATTCTTTAGAGATGTTAGCATAAATTTATAAAGATCCTTAGACCTCATGTTATTATATCCAAATTGCAATATTCTACCATGACTATCTAGTATAGTATCTTTGAACTCTCTCCTCTTAGTTGTTAATATTCCCATAAGTATATAATCATCAAACACACTATTGTTGTAACCAACTAATAAGATATTCATGTCTCCTATGTATCTATGCATAGTCATAAATATGTCCCCAGATATATCATCCGTCAATGCAATCTTCCTTACAATATCCTTGGTTTGATTACCATCTATGCAAAATACATAAGACATCATATATGGTATCATACCAAAAGTATTAGGATGGACATGAGTCTCCATATCATAGAACATATAACCCTCATATTCCACATCAACCTTATAATTAAAGTCTATACTATTCTTCAAATCGACATCATCTATTAATCCATCGTATACATAGTAATGAGCATTATATAGCACAAGGACTACTTTATATTATGAATCAAAGGAACTATAGTACAAAGCAACAAGTTCTCCATCTTGCACACTATTAGCATATACTACTATCTTTATATTAGTAAGCCTTTTAAATCTTTTTATAGATCTTATAGATACCTCAGAGTTAACCCTAAGTCTCATCTTATTTCTTATTAAGTGTATATCAAGAGGATTATGTAGCACCATAACATAATGAACACAATCAAAGAAACAATCATACATACTATAATACTTAAGAGAATTTAATATCTTTACATACCTAGTGTATATAGTAGCAAAGATATAGCCTCTTTTGGCAACCTTAGGCTTATCATAGGCCATCTCAAACATACAAGTCAAGATATTAAAATCTTCCATCCTATGACCATACCTTCCAACCTATTTATCTTCATGACCATCATAAACTTCATATAAAATAATATATTTTTTAGCCTTTAGTATAAGCAATGCTATGTCTAGCCCTTTATGTATATCTTCAGATAGAGATAATAAACAATTCCTTGTTAGAGATATTCTCTTAAACATCTTATGTTCAGCTCTTATAGTAAGAACCATGTTTCTAAAAACACCTTCTCTTAGACCAAGATTATAATGAAGAACTTCTTCAAACTCTATAAGGGGTATATCTTCATTCCAAGTAGTCCTAGAGACTCTATCATACACAAAAAAGGTACCCACATTCTGTGATATGACATGGAATCCTTTCTTAGATAGAATGTTACTTTCAGCATAGCTACATTCAGAGGATGATATATTATCAATGTAGCGATCAGCATCTTCAAAAAAGACATACAGACTCATGATTGTAATACACAACAAATATGAATAGTGTGTCTAAAGCAATAAAAGATCATGTAAACAATGATAATATGAATATTGGAAAAAGATGAATATCATTTTATTTAGACACACAAAATATATATGCACTCAAGTAGGATATATCACACATGAGTGCATATATATCCCACTTGAGTCACAAATTATAAATGTTGTTTAATTTTGTAAATTTTGTAATGATGAATATTGGGTTTCTAAAATTTATCTAATCATTAACATATTAATGAGATGTATGTAAAATTATACTTGTCTTTTTGAAGTATTTTTAATTCATATTAAACTGTATGAAAAAGAAATTTGTGCAATATTAAAGTTTTCAATATATATATATATATATATATATAGGGTGTTGTTAATACAACCATAATTTTTTATTATTAATTTTAAAATTATTTTTTATTAAAATTAAATTTACTATTTACATAATTTTTTTAAAAAGAAAACATATTGGAAATATTAACAAAATTTCCTATTGGAATAAAAAAAATAAAAAAATATGTCGAGTGGGTGGCAAGTTGTGGTGGCAATAGCAAAAAATGTGGAAGCAATGACAAATTGAGGTGGCATTAGCAATACCCTATATATGCATAACTATAAAAATAAACCAAATAGAGAACAAAAATACATTGCAAGGTTAAAAAGATTTCAGATTCAAAGATGGTGTAATATACTTAACAAAATTATCATATTTTTTTTAAAAAAATATTTGCATAAGATTTTACAAGTACTGTATGGTTTTTTTGTGGCTGGAAATTTTGTTTTGAATAAAATCTAGAACCAGTACTAACACACTAGTTGTAACAAATTATACGAAACATAATAAAATATATTATAAATGTTATAGAATTATACAGTTCTAAAATAAACATATTTTTTTACTATTTTTTATTTTCAATACTTTGAAGTTACTAAAATATTATACATCTTTATATTGTCTTAATACTTTTATAAAAAATTAAAAAATTAAAAATATAAGAAAGTTTAACAAATGTCTAGATTATTTAATTCAACACAACATTCTCCTAAAGCAAATTGCCATTCTTCCTTTAATGACCTAAATTGTATTAGATTTTCTGTAATGATTTTGTCCTTACTCAACTAATAGAATGAATATTCAATTTTCAAAGAAAAGTTTGTGGAATATCAGAAGTTAAAAACAAATTTAAACAAAATAGATAGAATCTTAAATAAATATCATTAATTGTAACATGTATTACTAACAAAAAATTTAGATAATATAAAAAATTAGATGGATCATTTGCTATTTATAAATTTGTATGTAATAGTATAATGTAGTATTTAGTTGAGATGATTAAATAGAATCATCTTGTACAAACTATTATCAAAATTGTTGTACTGAGTCATATGAAGGGAACATCTTTTGAAAGTTTGTTGCCTAGAATCCCGTTGGTTGTTATTTTTTTATTTTTATAATTAGTCTGCATTTATATTACGTGAATCTTTCTCTACATATACAAGTAATCAAAAGAATAATTTTAAAAAACTATATAAATTGTCATTATAAAATTTAACTCAGCTTAACTTTCGGAGATTATACATAGCTCTTACATCTAAAAATTTCATTCAAGCAATCATAAAGGTTAAATTTAGTATTATTACACAATCATCCAAGAAAAATCATGTAGTTTTGCGTATTGTTGACCTGAGTAGAAGCAAAATTTTATCTGGGTCATATATATTATTGTGAGTTCATTACTTTGAGAAAATGAATGTAGTCATGGAATTTAAACCCGAACATGTGAAATCACAACAGAAGCCCCTACGGACCACAAATCAATTGTCACAACCAACACAGCAACTCCACTAACGACGCATCAAGAGTACATTCCAAAACTCTAAACTTTTTAATTCAAAAGAGCAAATGTGGTGTAGCAATTAAATTTCGCCGAGAGTCTTTCATGACACTGGGTGCGTGTGTTATGTACGCTATGTGCATATGGTGGAATGTTGTGTAATTGCAACATCAAAATGTCATGCTATCCATATATGTCAACTATCTAAAGCTGGAGAAACCAACGCAAGATATTCAAAAATAATGTTGGAAAATCTACTACAAATGATGTTTACAACCTGTCAAGAGCATAAAAAAGCAAAGTAGATCAACTACAGAACCGACCCAGATGTTCCGTTGGCTTGGAAATATTCTCGGATGTTATCTGCTCCAGCAAACTTGTATGCAATCTCTCGCTCTTTGATTGCGCTGCCAACAAGGAAAAATAGACCAATTTTGATTCGTTCAAGAAGTATTGTGCACCTCCAGGATAGGTGCTAAGCAAATTCTATTCATTCTTGCAAAGAAATAGCAGTCAATAGTGAACAAAAAATTATATTTCAAGTTTTAATAGTATTGTGTCCATGTAAATAAACAAAGTAAAACCAACACATAAAAAGAGAAAAATAACCAGTAATACCTGTGACTTAAGCTCGAGAATCTGTACATGCTCGCGAACACCAACAAGTGGAGGCCAATGGAGTAAAAGAAAATAAACGTCCGAGCATACCTGTCCAGTGGTACCAAATTTCATTAATTTTTTACGCTGGTATTGAAATTTCACACACAAACTCAATGATGGCCATACACTTGCGCTGAGGAAAGAGGGGGTCCGGTTCCTTACTTATTGCCGAGAAGAAAGCGGCCGCTTGTCAAGGTGATTTTGTCCCGAATCCCCAGTTCCTTGTATCTCCGCTCTTTCTCCTGTGAGATGATGTAAAAACACACTTAAGTACTTAACGAAACTAGTCACTCAAGTCGTTCAGAGCTCCTGAATGATTTTAAATGCTAGTTTTCAGGGCGAGGTGAGTGCATCTCAAACACGAACTATAAAGTTTAATCAAAGAATAATTACAGATCCTGGGAGAATACATCTCAAGTAGCAAGGTTCATAATGCATCAAGAGAAATAAGAATATGAAGATATTCTCAACTAAGAGATAAGAGCAAACGCCAGGACTCTACGGAAGTTGCATTAATAACTTCCGTGTCCGACGAGTTGACATCTGAAAGAAAGTAAAGGATGAACCTTTTTAGAGAATGCTGTGAAAGGATTGATGTCGTCTTCATACATCTTCTTATATTTGCTCTCCACATCTCCAGTCACGCCTGATTCCAGATCCTCTCCATGCTGTAACTCGCAGAATCATGAATTAGATGAGTGAAACACATATTTGCGACTTGACATCTCCATTCATAGAGCATGAAAACATTGTCAAGGTATTATAGCTTCCTAATCTCCCGAAAGCTCATTATGAAGGTATTATCGAAGGGATATGTCTTGACATTTGAAATACCTTCTTTCCTGATCGCCCTTTACTGGGCCTCTCTTGGGTGTAGTCCTGTACAAAACGCATCTTCTCATACAGTTTCACGTTATCAGCTTTACTACGCTCAAGTTCTGCTGTCAATGCTTGGCACCTGTCCCTTGCCATCCTTAGCTCCTGCACGTTCTCAGAGGAACAAATCAAATTAGAGCGCAACTTCGTTAGACATATTGAAGACTTCCATACGTGGATGTATTTTGAAGCCATGGCACCGAATTTACTTGACTGAACCACATCAGCATAAAAGACATACTTCTTCGGTTTCCCGTAACCGCGTTCTGAAGCGATCACGTTGACTACATATGACTGTCAACATCGAGTTCTGCTCTTCATCCGCTGCCTTTCCGGATCCACTATGCTGCATCCACCAATCAAATCTCCAGAGAATGAGAGCTGGTAGGAAACTAAATCAAGCATATAAAAAGACAATATGGACCACTGAACAAACTCTACTTATCCAAAAGTATCTACCAAAACCAAGACCTCTAGATAATATAGTTTTGAAGCACCTGGATAATAGAAGGAACATCTTTCTAATGCACAAAATAGAGGGCAAGCGAGCGCGCAGACACGTATAGACATAGACGTCTGTATGCGCGCGCGTTTGTGTGTTTGTGTGTGTGTGTGTGATCATACTGAGAGGAGGTCGCTTACATCTAGCATGTCTGACCCTACTGAATCTGGTAAGTCCCAGTCATCTGATTGCTTGACATGCCGACGATCATGTGAAGGTCCGTAGCCCTGAAGATCATAAGAGATGTATATCAGAAACAACACGATCATAAGGAACGCATATCATGATAAAATCTTCGAACTTCCCTGAAAATTTGTAACAACAGCATGTTAAGCATGCAGAAAGAACCTTTAGGATATCTTCCTCCAACTTGACAATCAGAGTCTTTTGCTCTGCCACTTTAGCCTCAAGATTATGAATCTTCTGTTCTGCTGCAGACGCTGCCTGAGTTTTCTCCAGCAATTGTACCTGTTCAGTGAAAAAAACAAGAAAAAAAGTTGTTTGATCACCGTAGCATAGAGAGTCTGCAACATTGAACTAACAGGTTGAAAAAAAATTTGGAAAATCAGCGAAATACGCAGAAGGAACATACTAGTTTAGATTCTGGAAATCACAGAATAGAATAGACAGAGTACCTTGACTTGCGTAAGTTCATGTTCCATCTTTCGGTTCTTATCAAGTAAAAGAGTCTCTAGTTTCCCAATATCTTCACCTCGAGTGGCTAGCTCCCAGTCTTCAGCCTCTACAGAATTATAACCCACTGCCTGCACACACGAACTATACTTCAATATCATAAAAGGTTGAAAAGCGCATTCACTTGGCAGCCACCAGGGACCATTCAATATTTAAAAGCTAGTCACATTCTAAATATTACCAGGTGGTACAGCATTGCTTGAAATTAGTTGGAACCATGTTCATGGCAACCAACAAATCAAGGCTATTTATTCTCATACTAACGAATCTGCTACCCTGGAAAAGAACCAACCGCAAGTGTGTAAACCAGAAAAGGCCTTCGTAATTCATATGGGAATCATTTTGAAGTCTAGCAAGTGGAAAATCGGGTAAGTAAAATTGAGGCCCGACCTGCAAAATTTTAACTTGTTTCCTCAAGTCCTCCACTTGCTTGGCCGTCGGTCTTTCACTGATTTCCCGCTGGAGCTCTTCAAGAGCAGTATCCTGTATCATTTTCAAATCTTGTTGATTGGAAGCGAGTTAACAACTTTAACGATCCTGTGCAAGCTTCTCTCGTCTACTGTAGCCTTACAGCTATCACTAAGATTTGGAAAATTATCTAGCAGTTGTGGCAGATGTGAGGCGCACAATTTCAAATTACACTATCACAAGCATCAGTGCCGGTATGCCACTATTCTTAACTGACGTGAACACTTCTAATGTCTACAACAGAGATAAACAAGCCGTGCAGTAATTAGGAAGCCATAGTGGTCTTGTACCATAAGCATGGCCTTTGCCAAATATCCAGAATGAAATTGTGGAACTTAGCAGTGGTGTTTATGAGCATTATATAGTATCCACAACTAAAAAGTGTCAACATAATTCAGAAAAATATAGACTATATTCTTGGGCTCCTGAAAAATGATTCTCCCTCAAACTTCTCCAGTTCTAAGTGAGTAACAGCATGACACTAGTAATCTGTACATGATGGTCAACCTCTTAGCAGTTTCTGATTTAAAAGTCCTTCAAGATACTTATGATATTTGCTTGAGAACTTAAGAATGCACAGAACAACTGCTTCCATAATATTTATTTTACCTTCTCACTCAGAAGTGCTTTCAGTTTCTTCACTTCAGCAATATGCTGTTCACGCTCACTTCCCAAAGAAGTTTCCATAGTGTGCAATTCATGGTGGAGCTCAGAGATGATTTTCTCTTTAGCAGTCAGAGATGCTTCTAGACTGCTGTTAGCCTCCTCATCCAGCCTACACATAGCAAGAACAATCTAAGTAAATTTATCAACATTTAATAAGCAAATCATTTTGGTGGAAATCTACAAAGGACTGCATTATCAGCTACTTATAAATTCCTTATTCAGAATTGAGAGTGAAGTCAGTTCGAAGATGCTTGTGGATAAAAAGCAATATAGCAGAGCACTCACCGCTCCTGTAATTGTGAATCTTGACTGTGTACTGCCTGTAACTGCGACCGCAATTGCTCCTGCAAATAAATCCACATAGCAATAAGAAATATTTATTGATAATAGAGATTCCAAATTCAGTTCTACGGTTCAGCACCATGCAACACTATCTTGCAGTATTAAACATGTAAATGCCAGCAAAAACAAGGAATATACAATCTGCGAAATATTGATACACATGCATTAAGGAAGCGCCTAAAACTATACAAGGACTTAATCTATGCAAACCTTTTCTCTCTCCAGACTTAGAAGCCGAGCCTGCGCACGGTCCACTTCATCCGTCAACAGATTCAGTTCTGACTGCTTGTTTGCACTGATCTCCTCTGTACACGATGCGAGTTGGATATTAGAAATAACTGTTTCAAATTTCAAAAGCAGGGCACTCGATAAAGCATAACTTATGAGGCTACAACAAAAGCGGGATAAGCACTCCACCAGATTGAGCGCGCAACTCAAACAGCTGACTCTGTCCGTACTCATGAAGCCTCTGCATATTCTGTACACTCTCTTTAGCTGCCCGCAACTGCCCTTGTAAAAACTCTTCCCTGCAACCTCAATCAACCAACACCCGCGGTCAACAGAAGATACAGATGAAGTCTGAATCACCGAGATTGCTAATGCAACATATTCAAGGGTTTGATATACACAGATGTATTTCATCAAACATTTCCAGCTCTTAATAGTTCCTACACCTGTCTCGTAATATTTCCATGCTTTTCTGATTCTCCTCTGCCAAGCTGCGCTGTTTCATCTCCACGATTTCCTTAATTTTCTCCTCCATCTGTTCATCATATTTGACAACCATTGACCTCATCAGCGTAAATGAGGTTAACCCAAAAGCGACAACGATTATACACCTAGATTAAGGTAGACTATGAGAACGAAATGAAGTCAAGCCAGTAATCAGATTCAGGATACATGAAACCATCTAGAGTCACGAGGGTGAAAGGATCCATAGAGTATGCAATGAAGTAAAATAAAGTTCTAAATTGAAACACCGGGATCAGATGAGAAGCAATGGGTTTATTTAGATTTATCAAAGGGACCTGTTGTTCCAGAGAACGATTTCGTTCTTCCAAACGTCGTATAGTCGCTTGTTGATTCTTCAGATGGGCAGCCTCTAAGCGGTACTCCTCCAACTCTTGCTTCATCTTGCGGTTCTCCAATTCCAGCTCAGCCACTTTTGCTGCTGACTCCTACACATGACCTCTATGTCCACATCAAAGATTATCTCTTTAAAGCATGGCAAATATCCACAACCATGAGTTGATACCATCTACCTGAATAGGATGTCGGTGGGAAATCTTAGAACCCGTCAACCATAAGTCCTTATTTATAATCCAAAATTGAATCTATGTACTTTCTGTAGCCCCTGCGTCTTTCGAAACTTTCATGCATAGTGGCAGACGACACATTGGCGAATGTAAGCGATAGACCATTTTAAGAGGTAGACATTTCTTACTGTGCCAGTGGTAAGAGCAGGAACGGGGTCAGCAGCCTCATAGAGCTTCTGATAAATATGAAGGAAAGCATTCTCTCCAAACTTTGCCCTTTTCGTAAGGTTGTCCACCTCCTCTTGATACCCCTTCAGCAGTGCTGGAGCTGATTTGATTTTTTCCTCAACGGAAGCTTTTTTATATTCTAAATTCATCGAAGAAATACAAGCACTCTGTTAAAAAAGAAGAGACGTTCAAGTGATACCACGATTAAATTATCAACATGGAAGCAAAGACAAGATCCTAATTAGCAAAAGTTTACAAACTTCTTTGTACGGTGAAAACCTGTAAAACACACAGAGAGGTTAGATAAGCTCACCTCGTGTGGTCTCAGCAAGCTTGCGACGATTCTTGAGGCTGTTCTCCTGACTTTTATCAATCTCCAAAGCTTGCTTGTCCAACTGTGTCCTCCAATTCTCCAAATCAAAATCTGGTTGCAAAATAAAAATGAGTCCAATTCGAAAAATCAAACGCCCTAGGCTCCCACACTAACCAAATGGAAGTGCATGATATCCATGCGATCAATTTGAAACGGCCTAATTCAGCAATGCTATGCATTGTAGATAAAGAGCATTCGATAATCATTTAAGGATGAAATACTTAAAGCCCTGAAGTTGCAAACCCATTGTTCTGAGATTTAGTATTTCAGGTGCCAAGCGCACAAGCCTCGAAACCCTCGTTCACTTCTACCACTCTTACTAGGACTTTGACTAAGAGACGAATTGTTGAAAATCCGGAGACATTCTGGCAGACTAAAACTCAAATTGAGGGACGCAGTTGGGCAAAAAAGTAGATTCAAAACTTTTAATGAGCACACTTCACATCCTAATCACATAGTTCTGAGACAACCCCGGAAACCTTAATTATGGCCATCGCCAGAGCTGAAAATACTTCAAAGGAGCTTCAGAAGAAAACCCCAAAAATAGGGAAAAAGATGAAAAATTCAAAGGAAGATCAACAGACCCACCCGATACAAGAAACATATAACACAACCCAAATCGTATTAGCTTCCACAACCCTAAACTTTACCACACCCTTCATTCCAGATCCAGAAAGTATAAGAGCTATTACCTTTCCAGAATGACAAGACCTGCGCAATGGGCGATGCAGAGTTGAACACTTGCTGCTGCTGCTGCTGCTGCCTGTGCAGACCATCCCGCTCTACCCCGCCATCACCCCCAGCTACTCCATCCCCCTCCATTGTTGCACCACCACAGGCACCCACTTCCGCCTCGGAGTATTAAATCATCAAACGCAATACCGTCATGCGATGCCCGACCATAACGACACAAGTGCTCTTGTAAGTTTTAGAACATCGATATCTAGTGCTCATGCTCAAGATCTCATGGCTTCAACGATCTCTTGCGAGGCGAGACGCTTCCGGATCGGCACGATGACAAGCTCTGCGGAGGAGCCCACCCCTGCATAATGAGGCGCTCCTTCATGGGGGTTGACGAACGACATCCATCCTCTCGATTGAACTTCATTCATCTCTGGACGAACTCATCGTCTATGGATTACCTCATCCGTCACCATTCGGTGGTGCCCCAACTTGGTGCAACCTGGCGATGGATGAAAAGGAGGTGGATCGCCCGGATCCCCGAATGAAGGAAACAATGTTGGAAACACCGTTGAGAACAGGCATTGCCCCCCCCCCCCCCCCCCCCCCGTTTTTTTTTTATTTTAGGGATTGTAAGTATTTGTAAAACTACTACAACGTTATAGTATTACAACCAAATTTTGATAGCTACAAACTGCCATCCAATCACATGGATTGAGAAAGACTATTGCAATCATACATTCTTTTTTTTTTTCATTTGAATAAGAAGTCAAATTATTAAAAAAATTTAATAAAAGCAATTCTACATCACAATTTCTAAATAAAAAATTTTTTGATTATATTTTTTTCTTTTTAATTATCAAGAAAATATAGTTTTGTAAATAATATACAAAAATTAATTTAAATATTTTGCAACTCCTTGATATATATATATATATATATATATATATATGCATCTTTACTTTAATCTTCTTTATTTTCTTAGTTTTTTCAAAATGTACAAAGTTATTTGCTATGTTTAACTTAGATGATTATTTAAATATAAATATACATGGATTTTTTTTAAAGATACTTAGTTAAGGATTTTTGGCAAGTTAAGTATTTTTTCTTATTTGGAATGCTTAATATATGAACTCCTAAACCTCAAGAATTTTTGTTCAAGAATATATTTTAATGCCTAGTCTAGCTATATATTTAGGTATCCTTAAAAAATCTATTATTGTTGTTTTATCATATTACATGCAAAACTTTAGAAAGTTAGAGACTAGTTATTATCTAAAACTGTTTTATAGCCTTATAATTGCTTTTTTAATTTATAAAATAATTATAGATATATTCTAATACTACAACACAAAATATTTTTTAATCATGTTATCATTCTTTTAAAAATGAAGCATTAAAAATATTACACATGTTTGTTTACATATAGAGTTAATATATTGTTAGGATTTTTAATACATTATATTTAATTAAATAAACTTTAGTATTATTATTATCTAACAATACTTTTAATTTAACTTTAAAATAGGTAAAAAAAATCACTCTATTATAAGCTTTTGGAATAAAAATACTTCATTAAATATTTCAATTGTACTTTGAGTTGTAATTATTCTACCATTCAATATATGTAATTATCTCATTGATTCTATTTTTATATGATAATATGATAGTAAAAATATATAAATATCAATACTTAACATTAGTTGAAACTCATGGCACTTTTGTATAATCTTTGTTATCCAACTAATTAATAAACATACAAAAACTATAGGCATTAAAGTCTCAATAATAGTCACAAAACTATTATTGATAGTAAAGGAAATTAAAAAAATTTACAAAAAGTTTTAAAATTTCTATTTGATACTCCCATAAAAGTTTCTTTTAGATATCTTAATAACAATGTAGTATTTTTTTAATTTAAAATAGATAGATAAATATGAATTACCTCATATTTATTGTATAATTTCTTTAAAAATAATCAATTATCTTGTTCTGAAAATAATAATAAATTTATGATTATTTAAATCTTTAATATTTTTTTAAAGATTATATTACTTTTATATCTATATTAATTATAATCTTTAATAATTTATAGATATACACCACCATCTCCAAGCAGATTTTTTTTAAAAGTTTAAACTTTAAAATTTTAAATTATATATTTATGAATTTGATATTATTAATATATATATATATATATATATATATATATATACACACATATTAAAAAAATTAAAAAAATTAAAAAAAACTTATAGACAAAGCTTCTAAATATCATTTTTAAATTTTGTTGAGATTGTAAATTGCTCCATACACCAACACAATCATAAGAATGTAATTCTTTTAATTGCTTTTTTGCTAATTTAAAAATTAGAAAGTTTCAAAAATCTTTAAGTATAAATTATATTATTTTTTAATTTCTAAAATTCTTCAATGAAGTCCAAAAATTATTTAGTTTTTCTGAAAATGTATCAAAATTAAATATTTCAATAAAAATAAAAGGTATATTTATTAAATTTTAGCACTTAATTTTTTTTTAATGTAAATATTTAATTTAATTTTTACAAATATATATATATATATATATATATATATATATATATTATTTGTAAAATAAAAATATATAATTTTTTTATTATGATTTATAAATTAGCTATTGATATGAAGTGTAGTTATGTTTTTTTTAGAACCCAGTATGTTTTGGAGTTATAATTTAGGATTGAATAATTATATTTAATATTGTTATTTTTTATTATATCTATTATATATTTTTAAATAAGAAAATTGCTGTCATTTTCTTTATTTTGTTGTATCTTTATTTAAATTATTAATTTTTTGTGTATAGCTTTAAAAAAATTGAAATTTTATGTAAATGAGTGTATAAGAAAATTTCAAAATAAAAATATAGGTAATTTTTATAATATTTTTAAAGATAAAACTTAGAAGGTAAGAATCTAAAAAGTATCATAAATTAATTTGGGACATTGACTAAATCTTCTTGAGAAAAATTAAAAACACAAGGAATTCATGTTTGCACTGGAATAGATCAATACAAGGTTAAAAATAAATAAGTAAATAAATAAAATAAGTAAAAGAATTAAAAAGTTTAATAACAAATAGAAGTAAGAATATTAAGAAATACATTTAATATATATATATATATATATATATATGGATTTTGTAGCAAAGGTTATTCTTCTGTGTTTATTAGTTATAAATCAATTCATGATAATTTTTTTTTTCAAAACAGTATAAGTGCGGGTGGCAAACACAGAAGGAGAAGAAGAGGGGGGGAAGGAGAGCAGGTGCAGGTGACAGAGCTGAGACCAGGCAGAAGGGAGGGGTACCTGCACATTGAGGCTACATGTGAATGTGAAGAACTAGTAGAGCACAACAAGCAAGCTTGTATGATGTGTCTCCCTTCCTTGCATTAGCTTTTGGGCTTCTACAACAAAGCAAATGTAAGCAAAACAAAACAAGTGAAGCTAGTCAACCAAGACCAGCATCATTGTTGTCTCGTCTCTACCTCTTCCCTTCCAGTCCCTGTCCTTTTCATCCCATTTTGTTGCAGTCTCATCTAAGCTCACATGTATTGCAAAATGAGTTGAGGTCAGTCCATGAATATTGTTGGCAATGGAAATCATGTCTTGTTGTTCCAATGAGCTTCTTTTGCAACTACTAGTGAGCTAGTTTTTCATCCTTACAACCAGGGCTTGCTGCATGTGCACATGGCTCTCCCTCTTAATGGATATGTTTTTTTAATATTAATTTAAAATTAAACCACAGTTTTATTTTTTTTAATACTTATATTTTATTTTAGCCTTTCTCATTTCTACTTCACAACCCACACTCTCGCCTTCTTGGAGTTGGCTGGGGCGAAAGAGGACCCAGACTGGGCTTTAACCGCAATCGGATCCATCCATCCTGCACAAGCCCGGCCCTGCCCCTCCCTGCCCGGCTTTTCGAGTCCTCGCTGCCCCTCCCTCGCCCTCCGCTGCCCCTTCGTAACCTGTTTGTACCTGCCCGCTGCCCGTTCACTGCACCGCTCGTGGCCCGCACTGCCCAGCGTCAACTTGTCGGTGGCGGGGCCGGCCTGCGCGAAGGAGCCGCAGGCTGGCAGGGAGGGCGGTGGGCCCTACCCCTGGCCGCCGCCGGCCAGGGCAAAATTTATTAATATTATTTATAATAAAATAAATATTGAAATTTATTACTAAATAATTATAATAACAGTAAATTCTATGGTATTATAAATATGTAAGTTATTTTATATTAAAATAATTATAATACAGTATAATTACATTTAATTATTATAATAGTTATTGTGATTATTACAATTATATTATTATATTAATTAGAATATATGATTTCATTTGTCATACAAAATATTTTACTCAAGATATTCATTTTATAATAAAAATTATTTTATTTATTTCATTATAAATTTAAATAATACTTATAATATTTTTTATATTTATTTTATTATTCCTTGTTTTATATATCCTACATTATTTATTATATTTGCTGTACTATGTTTAATATATTTATTATATGATATTCTTATATTCAATATAATATAAAATTTATATAATTATGGAATTTTGTATTAATATATTATAAATAATGCAATCATTAATTATAGTACATAGTGGTTTTTAGAATTATTTCTTATTTTACAATTGATTATAATATTTTTACATAATTGATTATATTATATAATATTTATTAATACTAATATCTTATTATTAATTAAATATTTATATTATATGTAATAAATTAAATACAACATGAATAAATAGACTTAATATATATATATATATATATATATTTATATTTATATAAATTTGAATTAATTTACTAAATAATGTAAAAAAATATTATAATACTTCATACATAAAACTCATATAATATATATATATATATATATATATATATATATATTTTATATTCATATATATTTATATATATTTGTTAAAAAATATAATACATAATATATTAAAATCAAGTACACATAATACTATATAAGAAAGTATATTTAATTTTCTAACATACAAGATCTAATTCTATAATTCTTTTGCATATAAACTTCTATAAAGTTCCTCTTTTGTTTAATGGATGTACTTAGACTATCCATCCTAGGTTCAAAAACCATATTTGGATGGATAGAGTTGCTAGCACTTTGAAAACTTAAGGTTTGTGCTTCATCATATGTTTTATGAAAAATTGTAGCAAAGTATTGTATTGCAAGAGGACCCTCCTTCTTATCTACTTCTACAATTTTCTTTACACATTCTATCATCTCTCTTTTTTTGGCTTCTATATCAAATCCTCCTATGGATGGCCTTGATGGTTCTTCTACTTTATTTTGTTCCTCTACTTCTTCATTTATTTTTTTTATTTCTTCATTTTTTCTATAATCCTTACCATCATCAAAATTATTAAAGCTCTCTTGACTATAATGTAGTCTCATAATTTTTAATCCTTCACGTTTACTTCCATAGTATGTTGTACGAAACTCCAATATGAGTTTTAAAAAATGATCATGTAAATAATAAAGAAGAATAGTAATTTGATATTCATTCAAATTGCCTTTTACAGCAAGCTTATAAGAACAACATGTATTATCTAAAAAAGTATTAAAAATTACATACCAAAGTTGGAAGTCTTGAGAATTTTGAGATTTCACCTTCTAAGAATCATCCATTGAAGTTGATTCCACAATATTATTTTTAGAAATACTCCAAGCTTTTAAAAGACTTGCCTTTACAATTCCTTCCACTATTTTGTTGACAACAAATCCATTGTACTTTTGATCCTCCAAATATATAAAATATATAATAATAGAAGTTGTCAAAGTCCACACCAATTAATCCATTCTTGTTTCCAACGATCTTCTTGTGTAATTGCAAAACTACTTTTTTATTGCACTATGATAAGCTTCAATACTATTCTTAGTATCTTGATTTGTATGAAGAAGACGTCACAATTCTACTAATCAAAGATCTATTACAACAAAAAATATTTGTGAGAAAAAATTATAATTCTTAAAAAATACACAAATTCTAAAATATATTATATTCATAGATTTCTAAAAATTAATATATTCAAAAGATTTTTAAAAAATAAAAATATCTATGCTTTAAAAAAAATTATATATTTTAAAAACCACCTTGAATTCTAAAATCTATTATATTTAGTCACAAAATCTAAATTTTATTAAAATTTAAAAAATTCTATATATTATAAAATAATTAAAAATTTATAATATCTAAATATATTAAAAAATAATTTATTATAAAACTATAATATTAAATTTAAAAACTTATCATAAGTTTGAGAATAATATCTTTCAAAATATTCTTTTATTCTTAAAATATTATATTATAAAAAAAAGTTGATCTACTACTTCTATTTCTCTTATAATAAAATATTATTTACTTTTTTTATATTGAATGTGAAGAAATAATATTTTTAATATTTCCTTAAATTTTTTTTTAATTTTTTATCATAGTATCTTTATTTATTTTCTTATTTATCTTTTGTTTCTAATTTTTTAATACATTAAATATATACAAATATATTCATATATTAGACTAAATATATCTAAATATAAAATAATTATATGTTATTATAAATAAAAAAATTATTTAATATAAATATAAATATAAATATTATAAATAATAATAATATTAATAAATATAATATTATTAAAATAAAAATTAGAAATATAAAACTTGATGGCTTATTGCTCTTAAATTGCATCATCCACAATAATGTAAGATGGTTCTTAAGTTGAACCTTCACTATTTATTGATACTTGTAAAGATTGCAACCAATCAAAAATATCCTCTTCTTTTTTATTAGCCATAATAATCCATGAAATTAATATTTGATTTTTCTACTTATCAAATATAATTCATGTGAATAAATAATATATTAAATGATTAATTTTAAATATAAAATCTATAGAAATATATGAATTCTTGTCATATTTCGAAATCATAGCTTTTTACCATGAAGTTTGAATACCAATAGTAAATAGATCATCTGACTTTCTATCACTATTTTGATTAAATAAACATATTATTTTAATTTTTTTCCTTCTAAACATTTAAACTTACCAAAGTATTATTATGTTTACACCATTCATATTTTTTTAGTTTATTTTTATAATACTTAATATCTTTAAGATGTAAATTGTTATCTCTAATAAATTTTCTATCTTTAATCCAATTCTTCAACCATATATTTTTATATTCTTCTAACACTTGTAAAGAATTAAAACCACTTTGTAATTTAATGGTTATCAAATTTTTTAATTGTATAGACAAATATTATTGTGTTATGTAAAATTTAGCCTAGGAATGCAATGGATATTTGGTTGTAGAAGGATTTCAATTTACTTTGAAGCTCTTCTTGTAATTAAAAAAATATATGAGGTATTTAGAAATATTTTTTTAGCAATCATGATCCTTTTAAAATCCTCAAGTCAATTAATTTTTATCAATCTATTAATCAATCAATCTATAAATTAATATCTCTAGATGGCCTTATTTAAATAACTTTCAAGGCCATTTACATGTCCTTTACTTATTTATAAGACAATTGAGTGTACTTTAAGCTCATAGATATGGACTCTACTAATATTCTTTAAGTCACTACCAACCTTAATCAAAATCAAATAACCTTCAAGCAAATCCTAATCAATCCTAAATAATCCTTATAAAAATCCTAAAATAAACCTATCAATTCTTAACAAAATCCTATCCAAATCCTATTCAAATCCTATTTAAATCTTAACTAAATTATAACTAAATCTTAACCAATTCTAAAAAAATCTTAATTAGATTTTAACCAAATTTTAACCAATCATAAAAAGATCCTATCCAAATCCTAAAAAAATCATAATCAAATCTTAACTAATCTTAAATAATCCTAAATTAAATCCTAAAGAAATCCTAGTTAAATCTTCATAAATATTAATTAATCCTAAATAAATTTAATAGCAAATTAAAATTTCTATAATTTCCTAATTAGCTATTTATTTCACTTATAAATTTATACAATCTTTAAAATCTTAATTAAAAATATACCTAAGAAATTTGAAAAGAATTACATTTATCAATTGAGAAAAAAATCAAAAATTCCATTCAAGGGTAGATAGCATCTCTTTTCCAACCTTGATGCTAAGCTTCTAATTTTAATATCTCCCTTATGAATCATCAATTTTCTTCTAAATTTTGTATAATTTTTGGTATTCATATCAATGTTAAGGATACAAACTGAAAGAATATGCATAAATCAATGAAATCTACATCAAAAGAAAATGAAAAAAAAAAATATATATATATATAAATATTCAAGAAGAAACTGGAATAGCTATTGTCAAAAATTAGAAAATATAAAGATTCTTGAACTAGACTAAAAATAAGAAAGAAATTGACAAGAGTAAAGAAGGCTTCACTCTTGTCTTTATTTATACTATCTATCTAATAATTATGTGGTGGCGTTCTATAGGACCTCCAACACATGTCCAATTTACAAGACATGTGTCAAACTTGCAAGATAAGTTTCTTATATGTGCGCCATATATTAAGCTTGTTTTACAAGCTACTAATATGTGCCACATGTGACTGATTTGTTGGCCAAGTTTTTAACCTATTAATCATCTATAATCATATATAAAGGTGAAACCATATCTATGAAGCTTTTAAAAAATTTTTATATAAGATATTATCAAATTAATCTACTTTCACTTACTTCTACCTATCCATATATTATTAGAGTAAATCTTATGTCCGTGATACTATCCCCTCTTCTAGGGACAAGTTCCACAAAAAACGGTGATTACATATTAAAAAAAGTCCAAGATGCATTGAATTATATTTACACATACTTTGATCTTTATTCTCTTTGAAAGTAGTTGATAGGTTCTTTCAGCTATCAATAGTGTCTTATATCAAGGCAAAAGGACCACCTTGATATTTGATCATTATTAAGACCTTCATAACTTCCTTCAAAAAAAATATTTGAAACACCATCAAGAATAGTTCCTACTTCTAAAAGTATTACCAAAAACTAGAAGTTTCTTCTAGGGTTGTGATACCAAATACATTGTATCTTACCATCAATCCAAAGAAAAACATGTTGTTCTTGAAGATCTTCATCTCTATTCTATCATCTTAAAGATTATCATAGTCATAATGTCTTATCTAGTAAGTGAACAAATAATAATTCTTGAGCTGAATTTGGTAGTTGTTGGTTCTCTATCTTTCTGGTGCTAAAAAATTTTAAAAAATAACAAACAATAATATAAGATAGAATGAAATCTCTATTTAACCTACTTTGTTTTATAGCAAAGATTTTTTTGATTCATCATTTTGATTTTAATAGATGTTGTTGATGAAATGCATTGACTTTTGTTGATGCAATTTCTAGATTCTTGGATGGCTCCCATGTGCATTGTTGTGTTGTAATACATTATTGTATTATAATTGCTTATAGAATATAAAAATTAATTAAAATATATAAAATATTTATAGATTCTAGTATATATTGGAATGGCTAATAAAGTAAATTAAAAAGAATTGATACAAGAAACTTTATTTTATATTTTTTTATTTATTTTGATTATGGATTTTAAATTACATAGAACCTAAATATTTAATATGAAGCCTTAAGAGAAGATTAGAGCCCAAAGATAAAAAATTAAATTACTAAGAGGCTTATTTGGAAAGATGAAGACAAAATTATAGATGAATGAAGGCAAGAGGTGAAGTTCTTCATTCCTATTGGTCAATAGTCATATCTAATAGGCTTTAAGGAGGCTTCTTGCAAGGAGAAGAATAATTTCGATACCTTCAAAGGAGGCATTTGAAAATCATAGACTAGGATTATAAAGCTTATTTTTTGTACTATAATTTTGGTGTAAGAATCAAGAGATTTGGAATTTTTATGAAAGAGAAATAGGTGCTTGAAGTTAAGATATGCAAATTATACTTACTATTATTCTTTTGCAAATACAAGTAGTTGTATGAGAACTTTTGGAGATCAAAAAGTGCAATTGGAGAGGCAATTTTAAGATCTATACCTAATATAGATAAATTACTACATTTAGAATACTAAAGAAGGAGATATTAGAAGTCAAAAATAATAGATTGAATTCTAAGGTAATAAGTAGGCTATTTTATTGATAGTGATGGTTTATGCCATATCTTGAGCTTTTAGTCAAATTTTTATCTAAAACTTTTTAAAAAGATATATTATTATGTTAAAAATCTATATATTAAAATTTCACAACATTTACACTTTTAGTTTGTGAGATATGAAGAATTTAGTACATAGGTGTTTGTAAACAAGTGTTTGAAGCTATTGTTAAGATTTTCACGATATCTAAAGATTGGTAATGAATCAATAGTTGAAATTTATACTGATAGTTTTTAAAAATATATTAGTACTTCATGTAAATTTTGAATCTATATGGACAAATGGATTAAAAGTTATGGATTATTAAAATTCAAAAAAAATTCCTTCTTTATAGGTGAATGAAGGTTTTAGAATATTTTGTTATATTTTGAGTGGTTTAATGAAATAAGACTTATATATTAATTATAATAGTCCTATGAAGGAGACTTTTATATAAATTTGGGAGTTTTTTTAATACTTAGATCTTGGTTGAATAATTAGTAGAAACCAAAAGCTCCATACTTTCTTGAGACAAATTCTTTCTATTACAACAATGTTTATGTGGTAAAAAACATAAAGAATAATGATTTCTACTTAATATTCAATTATCTTGATTCAAAAGGAACTTAAAATACTTAAAAAAGGTTTAATAAAAGTCTCTTAGATTATTTTCTTGTCTTAATAACTAATAGATAAAAGTTAATTATTAATTTTTCTTTCTAGATTATAGAAACTCTTTCATTGCTTTAAAAAGCAATAAATTAATAAAAATAGGATAGAAGAGATAAATAATTAATATGATTGATATTAGGATTAAATTGAAGATAGGATCAAGCTTAAAAGTCCTTAAGATAAATTTGTAAATTGGATTAAATTAAAACTTTTTTAATTTATAGAAGACTTATATTTTTATTTGTGTACAAAATTTTATGCCAAATTGATGATTAAATTAAGAATTAAAGCTTATTAAAGTTCACTAATTAAGATTAGGATTTACAAAGAAAAATCTGAGTTGCTTAATTGTGAAAAGTAACAAAGTAATTGGATTTTATGTGTAGTTGAAGTAATCAAGAAGACTTTTTTTAAACACTTTGTATTCACTTAAGAACTCTTTTAGTGAAATTCAAATCATATACTTTTTATATGGATGAAACCTACTAAAGTTTCTTGAATATTTGTAAACCACAGCCTCATCTTCTACAGCTAGGTGCCCGACACACTCTCAAATAGGATAACATATAATACAACAATATTCATTAATATCATATTTGCACTAATGTATAAGATATTTTAGCTCGTTTCAATGCTGTCTTAAATTTAAGACCTCTTCCACTTCAAATTCTTTATTGTTGTTTACTTCTATAAAAGGCGGTGGTATTTGTCTTCTTTCTTATATATCTATTGTCTTATATGGCTCAAATAGTGACATGTGGAATATAGGATAGATCTTCATGGATTTTAGTAGGTATAATTGATAAGTAATTAGATTAATTTGTTCACAAATTGAAAATGATCCAAATCTACAATAATCCAACTTATCACAAAGACAAATAATCTTGATATTACGACGAAGTAATCATACTTTATTGCCTACATGAAATTGAAGTTGTTTCTAGCAATAGACATCTATATTGATCTTTTATTATTCTTGAGCTTTCTTTAATTATGCCTTCATTGTTGCATGTAGCTTTGACATCCGATTTGCCAAATCTTTTGCCACATGATTATCAGCTTTTGAGAGGTCAAAAGTATCAAATCATGGATAATAACCATAATTGGAAAAGAATAAAATTTGTTGAATAGAGGAATATATTGAATTATTATAAGCAAACTTTGCCAATGGCAAAAGAGTTGTCTAATCATCTTAATGATAGTTAATGATACACTTCAAATATTGCTCTAAAATTTGATTTATTTATTTTATTTGTCCATCAATTTGAAGGTGAAAAGCTAAAGATAGTTTTATATCCACCTTCAATATTTTAAAAAAGATTTTTTAAAATTTTGATACAAATTGCATCTCTTTATCTGATATAATGTTCCTTGATAATCCATGATAGCGATAAATATTATCAAAGAAGAGTTTAGTTTTTTTTTTCTTTATCTATAATAGATTTTATATACAATATAAAATATACTATTTTGATAAAATAATTTGTAATCACAAATATAAAATCATATAAACTTGAATTTGGAAGATTTGTAATAAAATCCATAGAAATAGAAGACCAAAGTTGCTCTGGTATAGGTAATAGTTGAAGAAGTTTATAAGATTGATGATGAGGAGTTTTTGATCTTAAATAAATATTGTATGATTATACAAATTTTTTAACAACCTTTCATATTTGAAACCACTAAAAATCTCTTAATATTAGCTCCAAAGTCTTATTATATCCAAAATGTCCTACTATAGGGAAGTTATGATGAGCTTCAAGAGCACATAGTTATATTTCATCTTTTGGAATATATAAGCATCCTTTGAAACAGAATAGATTATTTTTAAACTTGAACTTGGAAGTATCATGAGACTTAGATGAATTATTCTTAATCTCATAAAAAAAAAGGTCTAAAGACATAATTGACTGGATTTGTTTGAGAAAAATTGAATCAACAGTCAATATTGATTTCATTGCTTAAAGATGAAATTGCTGCGATTTTAAGACAATTATTCTTTGTTAATCAAAAGTTGAATTTTTTTCTTTTAGTATAAGTTAAGAACGTCTAGAAAAGACATTAGATAGACTTTGTTATTTTTTTGGTCAATAAGTGATAATAAATTTGAATTTTGACGACATGCTCTAATAAGCTTAACAATTATTCAACATGCATGTTGATATGAAATACTCAAGGTTCTTGTGATCTATATATATATAGTAATTGGAATAGAAGCACCTTCTAGATAATAATATCATTTTTTAAAAAAATCCACAATTACCAGAAGTTTTTTATCTTAAATTTTGTCGTTGATCTTTGATGTTAAAAATTCTTCTATCTAAGAATACACTAGATACTTGGATATAGAAAATTTATTTGAAATTCAATGGTAAGAGTCTAATAAGTAATTTGTCTTTAATAAAAAAGAACAAATAATACAATGATATTACAAAAGATAATTTTTATTGATAAATCCTTTTGTATTTAAATAGGTTTATATAAAAAGATTCAAATTGTTGTAAAACCTTGCAAAATCTTATTCACCCGACTTATTTCTTTTTAAACTTTAGAGTTCAATAATTCTTGATCTAGCTATTAAGTTTCTAAAATTTTTTCTTTAGAATGTAGATAACTCTCTTAATGTTCATCATAATAAACAATCAACCTTATATTTGTTGCCAATCATCCAATATCTTAAAAATCCAAGCAGGTACTTAAAATCCTACCTTAGAGACATCCAAGCACTATTTCCTTCACATCTCATAAGTCCAAAATCTTAATACTACAAAATTTTTGTATATAGTCTTGTGACATAAATATATATACTCTTAAAAATTTTGAGCCAAAAATTTATCAAATTGCCTAAGATATAGCTCAAAATATAATCATTAATTAAGTGGAATCACTTACTATCCTTAGCTTATAAGCACTAACTTCTACTCCCAATATCTCTTTCATCCCAATATATCCTAAATTTCATCAAGCTATATGTAAAAAGTGTAGCAAAAAAAGTGCTCTTTCAAATCCCAATCATTAATCCTCTATTGCGCTTTGTATCCGCGAGTTAAAACCAAAATAGTGATAGTAGGTACAATTTTAACACCTTAACTTTGAACGCCTATATCTCCTTCATAAAAAATCCAAATCATCCAAAATTTTCACCAAAATTATTTAAAAAAAATCAAACTTGCTAATCTTAGCCTTTGATGTTTGACTCCTCTTGAAAAACAAACCCTAATCCCTAATAAATCCTTGAGAAGCCTCCTTGATGCCCATTGGACATGATTTTTGGCCAATAGGAATAGAAACTTCTATCATCCATCTCCATTCATTCACATGGATGGCCTAACTACCCCCTTTTATACTATAAATTCCTTTTCAATCTTTTTTGTTATAAAATTTATATAATATGTATTCTAAACACCAAATAAAAGAAATAAATAAGATCTTAAGACATAGAATACAGCCATGTAGCTTTTAATTAGATAGTATTTATAGATGCAAGAGTGAAGCCTTCTTCAGTCTTGTCAATTCTTTTCTTGCTTCTAGTCCAGATTCAAGAGTCTATAATTTTCTTATCTTGTGGCAATAGCCATTCTAGTTTCTTTTAATATATATATTTTCTTACTTCTAATTTTATTCTTTTTAATAGAAGTTTCATATATTTATTTGCTTTCATCGAGTTTTTGTCCTTGACAGATTGACAAGAATATACATACAATATCAGAGCTTTGTCTTTTTTTGATTAAGAGTGGATTATCCCTTTCTCTTGATAAGACATAAGCATATTAGAAGTTGTGGAATACCCACTTCTAAACTGATATTGTTTTTAGAATTTTTTTTCTTCTTTTGAGTGTGTTATTTTATATTTCTCAAAATGAGAGTAGATATCTTTCTTTCTATTATATTATCATGGCAAAGCTTGGGAAAATGAAGAATGCAATGGTACAAATATAAGAATAAATAAAAGAGTTAATGCTTGTAATGCATCAACTCAGGTTACCACCACAAGGAGCAACAAGATTAGCAGGAAGTGAAGATATAGAGATGGTTGGAGCTGCATCAATATTTATACCAAACCATACTATCTCACCTATGATGGAGCACCGTTCAAGCATTAGAGAACCAAAAATTAGTTTGCTTGAGAAGTTTGATGGCACAAGATCTAAATTTTAAGGATTTATTAATCAAGTACAAGTGGTGATTGAACTTCAACCTCAAAGTTATCATACACAAGGATCTCAAGTTAGGTTTATTGAAATGTTACATTCGGGTTCTGCTTTATTGTGGTTTTCATCTTATTTTGAATGACGTGATCCAATATTGGATAATTTGGAGGCATTTTTAGTAGAATTCCGATCTATGTATGGAGAATATGATACAATTTGTATTGCAACCAATAAGATTTGCATCCTATAATAAGGCAATTGATCAGTGTCGTTATACGCTTCATAATTTTGACAACTAGCGATTGATATCAAGTGGGATGATGTTGCACTCATCAGCCAATTTCTCTATGGATTACAATATGAGATAAAAAAATTAATGCTCAATTTATCTGATCCAAAAACATTGAGTTAAGCAATTGATTTTGCTGTGAAGTGTGACAATTAACTTTTTGAATTTTGATCCAAGAATCGTACAAGGGAGCCTCAACATTATTATTCAATGGCAACATCAACGTCCTTACAAAATATACATTCAAAAGTAGAAGACATGCAAATTGATACGGTACGTTTTAAACTTTTTACTGAACAAGAAAAGATTCGGCATTGTCATATTGTAATTGCTTATAGTGTATAAAATCTATTCAAAATGCATAATCTATCTAAACTTATAAGTTTATATATTTGTTAGAATGATTAGTAAAATAAATTAAAGGAAATTGGTGTAAAAAAATTTATTTTAGATTTTTACTTAGTTTGATTATGGCTTTTAAATTATATAGAATTTAAATATTTAGTATAAAGCCTTGAGAGGGAATTAGAGTCCAAAGAAGAAGAATTAAACTACTAAGAGGCCTATTTGGAAGGATGAAGACAAAGTGAGGATGAATGAAGACAAGGGGTGAAGTTCTTCATTCCTATTGGTCAATGGTCATGCCCAATAGGCTTTTAGGAGACTACCTACAATCTTAACAAGGATTTTGGCAACTTCAAAGAAGCCATTTAAGAATTGAAGACTAAGGTTCGAAAGCTTGTTTTTTGGGCTACAATTTTGGTATAAAAATTAAGAGATTTGAAGTTTTTATGAGGGAGAAGAAGGCACTTGAAGTTAAGATATGTAAATTATACCTACTATCACACTTTTGAAGATTGGAGGAGTTGTACAGAAGATTTTGGAAATCAAGAGGTGTGTTTAGAGATGGGATTTAAGGATCTATATTAGATGAGAAAGAATTACTATATTTAAAGTTTTAAAGAAAGAATTATTGGGAGTCAAAGACAATAGATTGAATTCCAAGGCAATAAGTAGGCTGTTTTATTCATAGTGATGGATTTTGCCATATCTTGAGTTTTTAGACAAATTTTTATCTTAAAATATCCAAAAAGGTGAATCTTTGTGCTAAAAAGCTATAAATTAAAGTTTCATAGCATTTAGACATTGGACTTTTGTAATATAAAGAATTTAGTACACAGGTGTTTGTAAAAAAGGATTTGAAACTACTGTTAGGATTTTTATGATATCTAAAGATCAATAAACAATCATCAAATAAAACTTGTTGTGCTATTTATTAAAAGAAAATCAATACTTCATGTAAAGTTTTAGTAGATTTGAAGAATTAGATTAAGAGTTATAGGTTGATGAAGTTCAAAAAAATTCCCCTCCTACGGATGAATGAGGATTTAGAGTATTTTGTTATATTTTGAGTGTTTTTGTGAAATAAGACTTATGTATTGGGTGTAATAGCCCTAAAATAAAGAATTTTATAAAAATTTGAGGATTTTCTTATTTTGGATCTTCTAGCTATATCTAAATATTCAACCAAGACAACATCGTCAATGGTTTAGAAAAATTCTCTCAACCACGACAACATCGTTGAGGACGATTATGTTTATATTATGGGAAACCTAAGCACAGTGCTCAACATTGTCCAAAGAAATGACACAACTACAAAATGAGGAGTATAGTTGTTAAAGAAGACAACATATTGGAAAACAAATTTGTCCAGCTACAATATGGACCGTGTAGTTGGAACCTTGTACAATTCCTAGTGAAGGTCCTATTCTCTCCTCAGAACCCTCTCCTTGTTTTACAATAGATGTATATTTAGGACCAAAAAACTATAGAACCTCTACCTTATAAGATTCAGGAGCCTCAATATGCTTTCTAGATGAATAATTTGCTAAGAATTGTAAAATATCTTTAGTACAAAAAACTAAATCCGTACATGTAGAAGTCATAGATGGTCATCCATGATCTTCAGCAGACGTTATTGATAAAATCCGTCCTATAAAAGTAACAATAAATGGTCATTATAGCTCGTGACAACTGCGTAGTCGTCGTCTAATCCAATTATTTTAGATTTATCGCCATTTAAAAACAACCTCAAATAGATTAAAATTCTTGTGAACGACTTCTTTAAAATATTTAATAAAACATTACTTGATCCGAAGTGAAGTACTATAAGTCTAATTTATTAAAATCCCATCTTTATAGATATATAAGCTTTTATGCAGCATGTAAAGAGGATCGCTTTTTATTTATATACATATCGTTTCTGATGGTGGAAAGACTTTAAGTGGCATTCCAAGCCAATATCTGGATTATCAAGATATTTTTGAGAAAAAAAATGCAGATATTCTTCTAGAACATCGTCCATATGACTGTTCAATCGACCTCAAAGAAGGAACTTAGCCACCATTTGGATCAATCTATAATTTATCAGAAGATGAATTGGCTAACCTTAAAATGTATATTGACAAGAATTTGGCCAAGAATTTCATACGCCATTCTAAATCTCCAACAAGAGCTCCAATTCTATTTGTGAAGAAAAAAGATGGATCATTGCGGATGTATGTTGACTATTGAGGATTCAATAAGATAACAATCAAGAACAAATATCCATTACCTTTGATATTAGGACTCCTTGACCAATTAAATCAAGCTAAGATTTATATAAAAATAGATCTAAGAGGAGCATACAATCTAGTACGCATCAAAGAAGGAGATGAATGAAAAACTACATTTCAAACATGGTACGAATATTTTGAATATAATGTCATACCTTTTGGACTTACAAATACACCAGCTGCTTTTCAACATCTCATGAATGATGTTTTTTGTGAATTCCTAAATGATTTTGTCATCTGCTACCTAGACAATATTTTGATCTATTCTAAGAACGTAGAAGAACATGAAATACATGTTTGTCAAGTATTACAAAAATTTAGAGATGCGGGATTGTATGCTAAGATAGAAAAGTGTGTATTTCATACTACTCAAGTTGATTTCTTAGATTACATCATTTCAAATGATGGTCTCATGATGGATTCTAAGAAAGTCCAAAAAATCATGAATTGGAAGATTCCAAAGACGGTAAGAGATGTCCAATGCTTTCTGGGATTTTTCAATTATTATCAAATCTTCATCAAAGACTTCTCTCAAGTTGCAGCTCCACTTATACATTTGACTTGACTTGTAAAGACAAATTCTAATGGAATCAAGAAGCGAAAGCAACATTTGAAGTTTTGAAGACATCGTTTGTTTCTATACCAATCTTATATTGTGTTGACTTTTCCAAGGCATTTTTTTATAGAAACAGATGTATCAGACTTTGCCTTGGGTGCAATTTTGTCTCAAATGGGAATAGATGATAAACTTCATTCAGTAGCTTTTCATTTAAGAAAATTTTCAACAACTGAGATCAATTATGAGATCTATGACAAAAAACTTCTTGCAATCGTGGATTCTTTTCAAGAATGACATCATCATCTAGAAGGCGCTTCCAAACCAATTACCGTATATACAGATCTCAAGAACTTCAAGTATCTCATATAGATACGCATATTGAATCGTCATCAAGCTCGTTGGAGTATGTCATTGCCAAGATTTGAATTCATTATCAATTATCGGCTAGGAAAACAACAAGGTTTGTTTGATGGCCTTTCTAGATGTTCTTATTTTGCACCAAAAGAAGGAGATGCAACTTTTGAGCAACAAAGAACGGCCCTCTTGAAATCGGAGCAATTTCATCTTCTAGCAATGAAATCAAAATTGATTATTGATTGAACTTTTGTCAAGCAAATTCAATCAAGTATGTCCTCAGACCTTCTTATTCATGATATCAAGAATAATTCTTTTAAGATTTATTATTCTTCTAAAATCGAGTTCAAGAATAATCTATATTTATTAGGACGCCTATATGTTCCAGAAGGGAAAGCACATTTATATATTCTTCAAGCACATTTGTCGTACTGTAATTGCTTATAGTATATAAAATCTACTCAAAATGCATAATATGTTTATAGGTTTAGATATGTGTAAGAATGATTAATAATATAAATTACAGGGAGTTGGTGTAAGAAAATTTATTTTGGATTTTTACTTAGTTTGGTTATGGCTTTTAAATTATATAGAACCTAAATATTTAGTATAAAGCCTTAAGAGGCAATTGAGGTTCAAAGAAGAAGAATTAAACTACTAAGAGGCCTATGTGGAAGGATGAAGACAAAGTGAGGATGACTGAAGACAAGGGGTGAAGTTCTTCATTCCTATTGGTCAATGGTCATGCCCAATAGGCTTTGAGGAGGTTGCGTGCAACAAGAACAAGGGTTTCAGCAACTTCAAGGAAGCCATTCAAAAAACAAAGACAAGGATTAAAAAGCTTGTTTTTTGGACTAAAATTTTTGGTATAAAAATTGAGAGATTTGGAGTTTTTATAAGGGAGAAGTAGGCACTTGAAGTTAGGGTGTACAAATTGTACCTACAATCACTCTTTTGAGGATTGAGGGAGTTGTATGAGAGCTTTTGGAGATCGCAAGGTGCTGATAGAGAGGTGATTTTAAGCTCTATATCTAATGTGGAAGAATTTTAACAATAAAAGTTCTAAAAAAGGAGATATTGGGAGTCAAAGAAAGCAGTTTGAATTCCAAGGCAGTAAGAAGACCGTTTTGTTCATAGTGATGCATTTTGCCATATCTTGAGTTTCTGAATGAAATTTTGTCTAAAAATATCCAAGAAGGTGAATCTTTGTGCTAAAAAGCTATATATTAAAGTTTCATAGCATTTAGACATTGGATTTGTGAGATATGAAGAATTTTATACATGGGTGTTTGTAAACAAGGATTTTAAGCTATTGTTAGAATTTTTACGATATCTAAAGATTGATAAAGAATCTACGGTTGAAATTTATTGTGCTAATTTTTAAAAGAACATCAGTAATTTATGTGAAATTTTAGCAGATTTGAACGGTTGGATTAAGAGTTATAGATTAATGAAGTTCGGAAAAAATTCCCCTTCTACGGGTGAATGAGGGTTTGGAGTATTTTGATATAGTTGAGTGTTTTTGTGAAATAAAACTTTTGTATTGGGTGTAATAGCCCTAAAAAAAAAACTTTTATAAAATTTTGAGGATTTTATTATTTTGGATCTTGATTGAGTATTTAGTTGCAGCCAGAAGCCCAGTGCTTTCTTGAGGCAAATTCTCTCTACCACTACAATGTCATGATTTTCTAGCGGCAGGATATATTGGATACAACAAGACTTTGGAACTTATATCAAGAGATTTTTGGTGGCTTCCAAAAATCTATCTAATAAAATATCTTTAGATAATCCATGATAGCGATAGATATTATCAATTAAGGTATACCATCAACTACCAACAAGATGATTGGACAACTCTTCTGCCATTGAGAGAGTTTACTTATAATAATACGTTACATTCTTCTATGCAATAAACACCTTTCTTTACCAATTATGGTCACTATCGACGACTTGATACTTTTGACTTTTTAAAAGTTGATAATCCAATGGCAGAAGATTTGACAAATCATTTGTCAGAGCTACATGCAATAATGAAGGTGCAATTAAAAGAAGCTCAAGAACAACAAAAAATAAATGCAGATGCGTATCATAAGGAACAACCACAATTCAACGTGGAGGACAAGGTATGGTTACTTTGTTGTAATATCAAGACTACTCACCTTTGTGATAAGTTGGACTATCGTAAGCTTGGATATTTTTCTATTTCTGAATAAATCAATCTAGTTCAGTATACATCGACACCTACTGATCCATAGCGCACGCCTAAGTGTGCTTTATTACACAAAGAATTTGGGATGGAAGAAGTCTTAGATTCAAGGTAGTGCCAAAATTGGTTGGAATATCTTGTATATTGGCACCGATTCAATATTAATAAATGCATATGAGAGCCATCTAAAAATCTAGCAAATACATCAACAAGTTAATACATACGCTTTACTTTATCAACATTTATCAAATTAAGCATAAAAAATCGCTAAAAATTCATATAAACAAAACATGTTCTATAGAGGTTTCATTCTATTTTATATCATTGTTTGTTATTTTTTTAAATTTGTTTGTGCTAAAGAGATGGAAGATCAACAACCAATGAATTCAGCTCAAGAACCATCGTTTGCTGACTTATCGGATAAGATATTACGATTATTATAACCTTCAAGATGACGGAATAGAGATGAAGATCCTCAAGAATGACATGTTCTTCCTCGGATTGATGGCAAAATACAACATGTTTGGTATCACAACCTTGGAAGAGACTCTTGATATTTGGTGATATTTTTAGAGGTAGAAACTACTTCTGATGGTATTTCAAATGTTTTCTTTGAAGGAAGTTATGAAAGCCTCAACAATGATGAAATAATAGGATGGTCCTCTTGCCTATTGAACATTATCGATGGCTGAGTGACCAATCAACCACTCAGCGAATAAAGATCAAATATGCTAAGCATTACCGACGCATTCGACTTTTTCAACATATAATCATCGCCTCGTGGAACTCGTCATTAGAAGGAGGGATAATGTCATGGACAAAAGATTTACTCCAATAATTATCTAATTAATATAAACCAATAGAAGTGTATAAAATAAATTAATTATTAATAGCCTAATAGAGGTTTTCTGTAAGAGCTTCATAGATACGAAATCACCTTTATACATGTCTATAGGTGATTGATAGGTTAAAAACTTGGTCAACAAGCTAGCCACATGGTGCACATATTGGTAGCTTGTGGAACAAGCTAGCCATGTATCACACATATTGGTAGCTTGCGGAATAAGCCAAGTACGTGGCGCACATGTGAAAAACTTGTCATGCAAGTTTGACACGTGTCTTATAAATTAGACACATATAGGAGGTCCTATAGAATACCGCCATGTAGCTTTTAATTAGATAGTATTTATAGAGGCAAGAGTGAAGCCTTCTTCATTCTTGTCAATTCCTTTCTTATTTCTAGTCCGGATTCAAGAGTCTATAGTTTTCTTATCTTGTGGCAATAGCCATTCTAGTTTCTTTTAATATATATATTTTCTTATTTCTAATCTGTTATTCTTCTTAATAGAAGTTTCATATATTTATTTGCTTTTATCGAGTTCTTGTCTTTGACACTATGTAAGAAATTATATATTAAATATATATGTATAATTTTTTCACATCATAGTCAGATCACAACACAACAACAATCAACCATAACATATGCTGTAAAATTTTAAAATCTTATTTGCAATGTAGAGTGGAATGACAAATCTCTCATCAGTCAATTTTATTATAGGTTGAAGAATAATGTCAAAGATTTATTACTAACAATGCTAAAAGTATACTCATTGCAACAATTTATTGCTTAAGCCATTATATGCAATAATCAATTATTTAAAAGATATCAAAAATATAGATTTGGCTAAAGAGAAACAAGTCAATTAATGACACCAATTCTTAAGTTTTCAAAAACTCATTTGACTAAGCCAAAACCAATACAAATTGATGTGATTCATTTTAAAATTCTCACCAAATAGAAAAAGATTCAATATCGTCCAAAAGATTTATACTTATATTATGGAGAAGCTAAGCATACTGCTCAATATTTTCTAAAGAATCAATGCAATCACAAAATAAAGAATATAGTTACTAAAAAAGATAATTTGTTGAAAAATAAGTTTCTCCAACTATAATAGGGATCATGCGGCTAGAATCATGCGCAACACCTTATTAAGGTCTTATTTTTTCTCTAAATCTCTCATCATGTTTTATAATAGATATATTTTTAGGACTTAAAAATTATAAAGTCTTTGCCTTATTAAATTTAGGAGCCTTAGTTTGTTTCATAAACAAGGACTTTGTCAAAAAATAAGAAATATCTCTATTCAAGAAAACTAAATCTATGTACCTAGAAGTCATAGATGGTCATTTATTATCTTTTAGAGATGTTATCTATAAGATTTTTATTTTAGATGTAGCAATTAAGAGACATAACAGTGTAGTAATATTTAATATGATTAAATCTCCTTCCAATCTAATTATTTTAGAATTATCATGGTTAAAAAAATATAATCTTCAAATAGATTGAATTTTTTGTAACCTTGATTTCTTTTATAGTTTAATTCAAAAAAAATTTAGTCAAATATACATGTATAATTTTAATACATTCAAATTCTTATTGATAGATGCAAAAGCTTTTGTATATGTGGCAAAAGAAGGATCATCTTTTGTTATATACGCCACATTCATTTTTTATGCTAAAAAGATTACAAGTGATATATTAAGATTTACAAGATATTTTTGAAAAAAAAAAATATAGATATTCTTTCAAAGCATCAACTTGATAATTGTTTAATTGATCTTCAAGATGGAACTCAACTACTATTTGGACCAATCTATAGTATATTACAAAATAAATTGATTGTAATAAAGGAATATATTAATACAAACTTGGCTAAGAATTTCATATACCATTCAAAGTTTCTAGCAAAAGCTTTTATCTTATTTGTAAAGAAAAAAGAGATATCATTTAAGATGTGCATAGATTATCAAGGATTTAATAAAATTATCATTAAGAGTAAGTATCATGTACCTTTGATTTTAGAACTTTTTGATCAATTCAACTAAGCAAAGATCTATACAAAAATAGATCTGTGAGGAGTATATAACTTGGTCCACATCAAAGAAGGTAATAAAAAAAAGACTATAATTTGAAATAGATATGGACATTTTAAATAAATTATTATGCTTTTTGAACTTACAAATATATCAATTGCTTTTTAATATTTTAAAAATGACTTTTTTTGTGAGTTTCTTGATGATTTTGTTGTCTCTTATTTACATGACATTTTGATCTATTCTAAGAAAATAGAAGAATATAAACTTCATGTTCATCATATATTATAAAAACATAAAGAAATAGGATTATATACCCAGATGAAAATATGTGTATTTCATATTATTTAAGTTGACTTTTTAGGATATATCATTTTAAATGATGGTCTTATAATGGATCTTAAGAAAGTTCAAACAATCATGGACTAAAAGATTCCAAAAATAATAATAAATGTGTAATATTTTTTGGAAGTTTCCAAATACTATTGAATCTTCAACAAGAATTTTTTTTAAGTTGCAACTCCACTTACACACTTAATTTATAAAAACAAACTCAAGTGGAATAAAGAAGCAGAATTTTTTTTTGAAGCTTTGAAGATAATTTTTACTTTTGTACCAATTTTAAATTATGTCAATTTTTTTAAGTCATTTTTTATAGAAATAAATACATCAAATTTTGCTTCGGATGCAATATTGTTACAAATAGATGTAGATCACAAATTCCATCAAATAGCTTTCTATTCCTAAAAATTTTAACATAAAAAATCAATGATAAAATTCAAAATAAAAAACTTCTTATAATTGTGGATTTTTTTTAAAAATGATGTTATTATGTAGAAGGTGCTTCTATTCCAATTACTATATATATATATATATATATATATATATATATATAGATCACAAAATATTTAAGCAATGAAATCAATATTGACTGTTGATTCAATTTTTCTCAAACAAATCCAGTCAAGTATGTGTCAAGGACAAGAACTCGATGAAATCAAATGGACAAGTGAGACTTCTCTTATAAAATAGAAATAAGAAAATATGTATTCAATAGAAACTGGAATGGCTATTGTCAAAAAAAAAGACAATTAGAGACTCTTGAAACTAGATTAAAAGCAAGAAAAGAGTTGACAAGAGTGAAGAAGGCTTCACTCTTGTCTCTATATATACTATCTAATTAGAAGCTACGTGGCGATATTCTATAGGATCTCCAATATGTATTGACTTTGAAGGCCACTTGCCTTAGCTTGCAAGGCAATTTTTTTACATGTGTGCCACGTAGTTAGCTTGAAGAACAAGCTATTAACATGTGTGGCACATGGTTAACTTGTTGACCAAGTTTCTAACCAAGAAATCAACTATGGACACCTATACGGTCAAAGCAACGTCTATGAAGCTTCTAGGGAGTTTTTCTAAAAGATATTATAGAATTAATCTACTTTTATCTACTTTTATCTATTTTTACCTAATTCTACTTAATTATATAGGTAACTATGTGTATGTCCTTGACATTATCCCTCCTTTTAGGCACGAGTTCCACAAGGAGTGGTGGTTAGATGTTGAAGAAGTCTAAGATGCGCCGGATTGTATTTGCCACATACTCTGATCTTTATTCTCTTCGAAGATAATTAATGGGTCCTCTCAGCCATCAATAATGTCCCATTCTAGGGCGGGAAGACCACCCTATTATTTGATCATTATTGTAACCTTCATAACTTTGTTCGACTAACACGTTTGGAACACCATCAGGAGTTGTTCCTACCTCCAATAAAATCACCAAAAATCGGGAGTCTCTTCTAAGGTCGTGATACCAAACACGTTGTATCTCGCCATCTATTCAAAGAAGAACATATCGTTCTTGAAGATCTTCATTTCGGTTGAGTCGTCTTGAAGGTTGTGACAATTGCAACGTCTCATCCGGCAAGTCAGCAAATGAAGGCTCTTGAGTCGCATCTGCTGGTTGTTGGTTTTCTATTTTCTCAGCACCACAAATACAAAGAAGTTACAAACAAGGTTAGAAAGTTGAATGTTATCTTGCTTAGATCTTGTTTCTTTTATAGGAGAGGTCTTCATCTTGGTTTTGATGGATATTGTTGATGAAAGGTCTCCACTTTCCTTGCTGCATTTGTAAGATTCTTTGCCGGTTTCCATGTGCGCTCACTAATATTGTATCCGCGCCAATGAATAAGATATTCCAACCTGTTTCAGTACCGCCTCGAATCTAAGACTTCTTCCACCTCAAATTCTTCATTGTTATCCACTTCTATAGGAGGCGGTGGCATTTGTTTTCTTCCTTGTATATTTGTTGTCTTATATGGCTCAAGTAGAGACACATGGAATATAAGATGAATCTTCATAGACTCCGGTAGCTTTAATTGATAAGCGACTGGATTGACTTGTTCACAAATTGAGAATGGTCCAAGCCTACGATAGTCCAACTTATCACAAGGACGAACAGTCTTGATATTTTGACGAAGTAGCCATACCTTATCACCAACATGGAATTGAGGTTGTTGCTTGCGATAGACATCTGCATTGGTCTTTTGTTGTTCCTGAGCTTCTTTTAATCGCACCTTCATTGTTGCATGTAGCTCTGCCAACTGATTTGCCAAATCTTTTGCCGCAAGATTATCAGCTTTTGAAAAGTCAAAAATATCAAGTTGTGGGTGATAACCATAATTGGCAAAGAAAGGTGTTTGTTGAGTAGAAGAATGTATCGAATTATTATAAGCAAACTCTGCCAATGGCAAAAGAATTGTCCAATCGTCTTGATGGTAATTGATGGTACACCTCAAATATTGCTCCAAGACTTGGTTCACTCATTCCGTTTGACCATCTGTTTGAGGATGGAAGGTTGAAGATAGTTTTATATCCACTTTCAATATCTTGAACAGGATTCTCCAAAATTTGGATACAAATTGCATTCCTCTATCTGATATAATATCCCTAGGCAATCCATGATGGCGATAGATGTTGTGAAGAAAGAGCTTAGCTGTTTCTTCACTTGTGATAGATTTTGTACATGGTACAAAGTGTGCCATCTTGATGAACCGATCTACAATCACAAATATGGAATCATATGAACTTGAAATTGGTAGATCTGTGATAAAATCTATAGAGATACAAGACCATGGATGTTCTTGTATAGGTAGTGGTTGGAGAAATCCGTAAGGTTGATGACAAGGGGTTTTTGATCTTGAACAGATATCGCATGATTGTACAAACTCCTTAACTGCCTTTCACATTTGAAGATATTCGATGACAGAACAGGGAACAGCGTCTACCACAGGCCAAGGGAGTCTCTCTCCTATGGGATCGCTAGAAGAGCACGAAGTCATGTCACACGGGATATACAAGCGTCCCTCTAAGTAGAATAGATTGTTCTTGAATTTGAACTTGGAAGTATCATGAGACTTAGATGAATTGTTCTTAATATCATGAACAAGAGGGTCTGAGGACATACTTGACTAGATTTTCTTGAGAAAATTTGAATCAACGGTCAATGTTGATTTGATTGTTGGAAGATAAAATTATTCTGGCTTCAAGAGGATCGTTCTTTGTTGATCAAAAGCTGCATCTTCTTCTTTTGGAGCAAGATAAGAACCTCTAGAAAGGGCATCAGACAAACCTTGTTGTTTTTCTGGCCTATACGTGATAATGAACTCGAATCTTGACAAAGAGATATTCCAACGAGCTTGACGACGATTTAAAACACGTGTTGACATGAAATACTCGAGATTCTTGTGATCCGTATATACGGTGACTGGATGGGAGGCGCCTTCTAGATAATGACGCCATTCTTAAAAAGAGTTTACGATTGCAAGAAGTTCTTTGTCATGGATCTTATAATTAATCTTGACCGCTGAAAACTTTCTTGAATGAAAAAACTATTAGATGAAGTTTGTCATCTGTTCCCATTTATGACAATACGGCACCCAATGTAAAATCTGATGCATCTGTTTTCATAAAGAATGTTTTAGAAAAGTCGACGCGATACAAGATTGGTGCAGAAGTAAAAGCTGTCTTCAAAGCTTCAAATGATGCTTCTGCTTCCTTGCTCCACTCAAATTTTTCTTTACAAGTTAAGCGTGTCAATGGATCTGCAACTTGAGAAAAGTTCTTAATGAAGATCCGATAATAATTGGCAAATCCCAAAAAACACTGTACACCTCTTACTGTCCTTGGAATTTTCCAGTCCATAATTGTCTGAACTTTCTTAAGATCCATCATTAAACCGTTATTAGAAATGATGTATCCTAGAAAGTCAACTTGAGTAGTCTGAAATACATACTTTTCCATCTTGGCGTATAATCTTGTATCTCTAAGTTTTTGTAACACATGACAAACATGAAATTCATATTCTTCTCGTGATTCTAGAAAGAGGATTAGAATGTCGCCTAAACGATGGCATAACAAAATCATCGCTAGTTCAATAAAAACGCTATTCATAAGATGTTGAAAGAATATGCATTTGGTAGTCCAAACCAAGCATTTACATTATATTCAAAATGTCCATACCTAGTTCGAAATGCAATCTTCCATTCGTCACCTTCTTTGATGTGGATCAAATTATATGCTCCTCGTAGATCTATTTTTGTATAGATCTTTGCTTAGCTGAGTTGATCAAGAAGTCTTCAAATCAGAGGTAAAGGATACCTGTTCTTGATGGTAATCTTATTAAACCCTCGATAATCTACGCACATCCGTAAGGATCCGCCTTTTTTTTTTACAAATAAGATAGGAGCTCCTGCTGGAGATTTCGAATGGCGTATGAATTTCTTAGCCAAGTTCTCGTCAATATATTCCTTCAATGCAGTCAGTTCGTTCTGCGATAAACTATAGATTGGTCCAAATGGTGGTTGAGCTCCTGCTTGAAGGTCGATTGAGCAATCATAAGGTCGATGCTATGGAAGAATATCTGCGATTTTCTTTTCAAAAAACATCTTGAAAATCTTGAATATCGTATATATCATTACTGTAGGCTTCCTCAAAGATTCCAAATATATATGCATATATAACAAAAGCGTATCCTACTTTTGTGACGATAAAAAGCTTTTTACACCTATTAGTAAGGATTTGGATATATAAGACTTATGTATTTAGCTCGACCAGCCTATTCTTATATTGAACTACAATTAAGGCCTCATGAAGATTGCACTAATCCATTTGGAGGATTATACTTTCTAACCACGATAATCCTAAAATAATTAGATTTGAAGGGGATCTAATCACATTAAATATTACTACACAAATATGTCTTTTAATTGCTACATCTAAAGGAACAGTCTCATGGGTGACATCTCCAGAAGATAACATACGACCATCTATGACTTCTAAATGCACAGGTTTAGCTTTCTTGATTAAAACTATTTCTTATTTTTTGACAAAGTCTTCGTCTATGAAACAGGCTGAGGCTCCTGAATCTAATAAAGCAAAGACTTTGTGATTTTTAGATCCTAATGATACTTCTATTGTAAAACAAGGTGAGGGGTCTGAGGAGAGAATAGGACCTTTACAAGGTGTTGCACATGATTCCAGCTGCACGGTCCCTATTATAGCTGGAGAAATTCGTTTTCCAACACAGTGTCTTCTCTAGCAGCCATACTTCTCATTTTGTGATTGTGTTGCTTCTTTGGACAATATTGAGCAGTGTGTTTAGATTCTCCACAATATAAGCACAAACCCTCTTGATGACGTCGAGTCTTTTCCTGCTCAGTGAGAGGTTTAAAGCGTACCGCATCAATTTGCATTAGTTCTGGTTTAGCCAAGTAAGTTTCTGAAAACTTAGAAATTGCTGTCATCAATTGACTTGTTCCTCTCCAATTGAATTTATGTTCCTGGCGCCTTTCAAATAATCGATTGTCACATATAATCGCTTGAGCAACAAATTGCTCCAAAGATTCAGCTTTTGGCATTGTTAGTAACAAATCTTTGACGTTATCCTTCAATCCGTAACGAAACTGGTTGATAAGGGCTTTGTCATTCCACTCTACATTGCAAGCAAGATTTTAAAATTCAGCAACATATATTGTAGCTGACCGTGATCCTTGTTGTAAAGATAAAAGCTTGATCTCTGCTACCCTCTCTTGGTCACTTTCTCCAAATGTAGCTGTAAACACTTCAAGGAATGAATTCAGATTATAAAGAAGTCTTGAATCTTTTTCCATCAAAGGTGCAAACCAAGAAAGGGCACTTCCAGATAGAAGTGCACCTATGAATCCAACTTGGGTAAATCCATCAAGATATTGGAAAGGATGTAACCTTAAATAAAGCTTGACTTATTGCAAAAATCTTCAAAATTTTGATCTTGTTCCATCAAATTTCTCGGGCATACTAATCTTTGCCTCTTTAACGCTTAAAGAAGCAAGATTTCTTGGATTCGGTTGGGAGGCTGATCTACTTGCTTCTCTCAGTTGTACAACTTCTTGGCGTAAGCTCTGGACTTCTTCCATAGGTGTTGGAATAGCGCTTCCATGATTACCATTGGTGATTCGTGAAATTTCCACTCTAAGAGTGTTGACAAGCTCCTGAAGATCTACAATAATTGCAAATCTATTCTCGCTTCCAGTAAGTGTAGCATCCATGATTTTTCCTTCCATCATAGACAACTTTGCAAATCTATAATTTGGATTAGAGGAGGGTAATCCGCAACCTCTAATATCAAACAAAAATCTTCCACAAAGAGGGGTGATCCATTCTCTTTTAGGAAAAAATCAAGGTTAGAAAGCAAATAGAGTCAATTCAAAGGTGGGTAGTCCGCAACCTTCAAATACAAAGAATAGAAGTGAAGGTAATCCACTCACTTCTAACACAAAACAAGAACAATAAATCTTCACTCTTGTCAAATTGTCAAGGACAAGAACTCGATGAAATCAAATGGACAAGTGAGACTTCTCTTATAAAATAGAAATAAGAAAATATGTATTCAATAGAAACTGGAATGGCTATTGCCAAAAGACAAGACAACTAGAGACTCTTGAAACTAGATTAGAAGCAAGAAAGGAGTTGACAAGAGTGAAGAAGGCTTCACTCTTGTCTCTATATATACTATCTAATTAGAAGCTACGTGGCGATGTTCTATAGGACCTCTAATATGTGTTGACTTTGAAGGCCACTTGCCTTAGCTTGCAAGGCAAGTTTTTTACATGTGCGCCACGTAGTTAGCTTGGAGAATAAGCTATTAACATCTGTGGCACATGGTTAACTTGTTGACCAAGTTTCTAACCAAGAAATCAACTATGGACACCTATATGATCAAAGCAGCGTCTATGAAGCTTTCAAGAAGTTTTTCTAGAAGATATTATAGAATTAATCTACTTTTACCTACTTTTATCTAATTCTACTTAATTATATAGGTAACTATGTGTATGTCCGTGACACCTGGCTGTAGAGAGTTTATTTAAAACTTGATGGCAAAAATCCAACAGATAATTTGTCCTTAATAAAAAGGACAAATAATACAACAATCTCACAAAAGAGAAGTTATACATATAAACCCTCTTGTATTCAAGTAAGTTTGTACAAAAAGGATTCAAATTTCCACAAAAACCCTTCAAAACTTTATTCATCCGCAATGACTTATTTCTTGCAAAACTTTAGAGTCCAATTACTCTTGATCCAACCATTTAGTTTCTATAAAAATTTATCTTAAAGTTTAGATAATCCTCTAAAGTTTCACCACAAGAAAAAATCAACTGTAAATTCATTTCCGATCGTCTGATATCTCAAAATCCCTAGCAGGTGCTTAAAACCCTAGCTCAGAGACACTTGAGCACTATTTTTCTTATATCTCACAAACCCAAAATCCTAATGCCACAAAATTTTTGTACATAGTGTTGTGACATAAATATATACACTCCCAAAAATTTTGAGCCAAAAATCTATGAAAGTGCCTAAGATATAGCTCAATAAGTAACCACTATGTAAGCAGGTCACTTACTGCCCTTAAGTTTGTAAGCACTGACTTCAACTCCCAATATTTCCTTCACCTTAGCTTGGATTTTATCAAGTCATATGTAAAAAGTATAGCCGTAAAAGTGTTCTCTTCAACCCCAATCGCCGATCCTTAATTGCTTTCTGTATGCGTGAGTTATATCAAAAAGTGACAGTAGGTCCAAAATCAATACCTTAACTTTGAGCGCCTATAACTTCTTCATAAAAAGTGCAAATCACACAAAATTTGCACCTAAACCAGATCCAAAAACCTAAACCTTATGATCCTAGCCTCTAATGTTCGACTCCTTTCGAAAAACAAACCCTAACTCCTAATAAATCCTCGGGCAGCCTCCTTGAAGCCCATTGGGCATGATTTTTGGCCAATTAGAATAGAGATTTCTATCATCCACCTCTATTCATTCACATGGATGGCCAAACTACCCTTTTTACACTAAAAACCCTTTTTTAACCCTTCTTCTTATAAGATTTACATACTTGGTGCTTTAAGCACCAAATAAAAGAAGTAAATAAGATCTTAAGGATCACCAATGTCTAACATAGGTGACTTAAGATATATACAAGTTACTATCAATATAAAATTAACTTCAAAAGTCACTACTAAAAAGAAAATAAGATTGTATAAACCTTATAACTAATAACCACATCCTATAACCACATCCTATAACCAATAAAAATAAGATTGTATAAACCTTATATAAACTAATAACCTAATAACCTAACCACATCCTATAACCAATAAAAATCCACTGATATGACTTTCATTTAGCTAAGTAGTAAATTGTACATTAAATATACATGTACAACTTTCTCACATAGTAGCCAAACCACAACATGGCAGCGCACATGTGAGAAACTTGTCTTGCAAGATAGACACGTGTAAGAGGTCCTATAGAATACCGCCACGTAGCTTTTAGATAGATAGTATAAATAGGAGCAAGAGTGAAGCCTTCTTCACTCTTGTCAACTCCTTTCTTGCTTCTAGTCTAATTCAAGAGTCTCATATATTTTCTAATCTTTTGGCAATAGCCATTCCAGTTTCTTCTTGAATATATATACTTCTTTATTTCTATCTTGTTATTTTCTTTTAACATAGTTTTTTACTAACTTATACATCTATTTTAGTTCGTGTCCTTGACAAATGATCTTCTTTTGAATTAAAATATTACTTCTTTAATACACCATGATAAACTTTAATACTATTATTAATATTTTTATTTGCAAGAAGAAGGCTTTACAATCCCACTAATCAAAGATCTATTATAAAAAATTAATAATAGAGAGATAAAATTATAAATTATAAGATATCTACAACATCTAAATGGCAAGTTTAGCAAGACAACATTTTTTTTAAACCTTAAATGATTAGCATTGTATTACTGTTTTTCTTTACCAAATGCTTATTGAAATCTATATAAAAGTAAAATATTATTTTAAAAATAAAATCATAAAAATTATTAAAAATAATATATTTTATAAATCATCAATACAAAGATAATATAAGAAGAAAAAAATATATCATGTTTGAACCAATGATGAATTTAATTGAGATTGTAAAATATTTAGATTTTTCTTGATAGTGGTATAAATTTGTTAAAACACATCTGATTCTTCTTCTATCACTTATCTTTCTAAAAAATCTTTGACACACTTCTAAAATATACATGCTATCAAGAGTGCTACAACTAAAGATGCACTTCAATTCTTCCTACATTCTTAAATAAAAAATAAAATTATTGTAATTAGTAGGACCAAAAGAGAGATTTTAAATTATCAAAATATTCTTATTCTTATCTATGGTTGCTCATATAAAATTACTAAAAATATATCAGTTTAAAAATAGATTTTATAATAATATTCTATCGACATATTACAATGAGTCAAAATACGTAATAAAGATTAATAATATAATATTCTAAAATATAATAATTAAATATAAAATATAATAATAAAAATCAAAGATACTTATTATATTATAAAAAAATATCAATATAAAATATCTAAAAATAAAATTATATATTTAATAGACTATTTAAAATAAAAACATTTAAAATGTCAATTTTACAATATGTACAAAGCAAGAAAAACAAGAATAACATTTTATATTTTTCTTACTTTTATATTTTCTAATGGTGGTGGGATTTTTACTTTTAAATTAATATTTTTTTAATGTTTTTATATTTTCTTGAGCCAAGCCTAAGAAGCTTTGATGGTCACATTTTGCATATTTTGATGTGTATGGTCACGACATACTACAACAACTAAACAACAACACAACAATGGCTATTAGTTCGGAACATTATCTCTGGATCTGCAGTGATGGGCTATTGCAACGTTGGCTAGGAAATTTTGTCACACCGCCTAGAAAGATTGAATGTAATTAAATTGTTTGCTTCTTTATTTCAAAGTTTTTCCATTTTGTAATTCATCAATCTACTTACCAATCATTGGCATACATTGCAAGAATCAACATCTTGGCGTTGATCTAGTGTATCACATTATGAATCTGCTTAGGATTTATGGAAATGTGCATTTGTCATGACAGCAGTTTAGTTAATCGTCTAGAGGTTGATCCAATCAACAACATTGGGTGGCTTTTACCATCATTGACTTTCTGCTGCAATATTTTTCCTATTGATTGAACCAGATCCAATCTACTCAATTTGGCGATTCAAGTAAGCTCTGAGTGGTAGCGAAGGTGATGTGATCAAGAATCTAGCAGATCCGGAAAGAAAATCTTTGTAGCGTCACACAGTCATCAAATATTCACCCTCTGCCCTCTGCGAACAAACAAGGAGACAGGATTGAGCTGCCTTGGTCCTCTGTGCACAAACCAGGAGGAAGATTAAGCTGTCGCGGCCGTCTACACTCAAACAAGGAAGGGATTAAGCTGCCGCGACTCAAACAAACGAGGAGTGAGAAACTAGGAGGATTGCGGCCCCCTGCGCTCAAGCTAGGAGAAAAGAGGATCAAGCTGCCGCGGCCCAAACGAACGAGGAGAGAGGATCAAGCTATCGCGAAGAGACTCGTGTAGTTGACCGCAATACAACAAACCAATGGAGTGGAGAAACGTATAAGCAATGTCATCTGAATGAGCTACGAATTCAAATACGAACTTATGTGTAATTCACAAAATCTAGTGACTGACGCCACATGAAACTAGCACACGAAATCCAGTCACTGAAACCAACACGAAATCAACACACAATCTAATACAAAAAAAAAACAAGTTGATATCATCACAAAAGGAAGCTACAAGGCATTACAATTGGGCTCCAAAGGAAAAATTGCCTCTCCCCCTACCCCCCAAAAAAATAAGGATGAGATAAGGTGGAGCACGGCTTGCTCAGTGATACTCCGAAGCGAAGAAAAGGAATGATGCCCGGAAGTGCCGGGAATAGTATAACGCAGGCAGCCGGGGGCAGTAGTTCGAGGGCAGCCCGTTGGGGCAGTCTGCTGGCTCAGCCCGGGGGAGACCAGCCCGTAGGGCAACACGCAGAGGCAGCCCGGGGAGCAGGGCCGGTCCCACGCTCCCAGCCCACAGAAGCAAGGCGAGTGCGGGAGGGTGGTTACGGAAGACGCTCGGAGGCCCCACCCTCGTCACCATGTGGCGGCAGAGGCGGCTGAGGCGGCGGGTAATCGTCAACTCAGTAGATTGTTATGTGGATTCAACTCCGTCGAACATTTCAGCGCATTGATCGCGACCAAGTCTCGCTTCGTGAATCAAAACTGTAGCCCTCATCTTTCTTCCCTAGTCCAGATGAGTTTGTCAAACGAAGCCCTGTTAGTTCCTGCCCAACAACCTGGCGTTCTTCACAACCTATTCTCCGCGCCCTGCCGGTCTTGGTGCATGGCAGTCCCTCGGCGGTAGTTGTGATGCTGCCCTACTGCTTTGAGTCACTCGAGATCCGCTCTCCTGTGGTGAAAGAATCGAACGTTTGTAGAAGGATCAAAAGGGGTTGTGCACAATTATTCCAGAGCCCGCCGCATGAATGTGTGAGTCAGGTTGTTGACAAGAAATTCAGGCGGGATTTGAGAGCAGTATTTGTCGCGGAGTCTTGGAATAATGGCGACTGCACGAGAATTCAGGGGTTTCGGAAGAGTGAGGGTGGTGGCGAAGAGTAGCAGGTTTCATGAGTTGTTGATGAAAGCCACGATTGTGGTGACTTTGTCATGCCACCAAGCACCGAGAGTTGTCGGAGGCACAAAGCAGGGAGTGCCCCCCGTGCTACCGAGCAAATATCAGGGCAGTGGTGATGTCCTCCAATCTTTACTGAACGCTTCGTGGCCCCTTGCGCAAGGGCCATCGTCGACCTTCACTTTCTTCGCCCCTCAAAACAAAGCTGTCAAGGTACAACCTCGCAATTGATTAAACAATAAAAACCAAAAAAATGGGCGAACCCAAATCTACCAATTAAAGGATTCCCGCCCACACAGGTGCGGAAAGCTCCATAATTGATTAGTATTTCCATTGTCGTTTCCGTAAAGCGAAGAAGGGCAGTAATGGAAAAATTGTGGGTGGGAAATGCACAGAAATACCCCTGTCTGTTCACAAATTCAGCGTCACAAGCAGGAAAGAAGATTGCCACGAGTGTGCTGCGATACCATATCCTTCCGGGGAAGGCCTGGTCGCAGCAGCAGATGAGGAATCTCGCGGCGAGCGGAGATTATGTCGTCGCCACGGCGTTTACAGGCCACCAGCTGAACCTCACCAAGGGTGGCCTCAAGCTGAATGGGTATTCTAGCATCAGCGATCCCGACATCGGCACTAAATCGTCGCAAGCCATCCACGGCGTGAGCCATCTGCTGGTGCCCCCGGGCCTCATCGTGAGTCCTCGCGCCGACCTGCTTTCGCCCGTTCGCTCGCAACGCCGTCGCCGTCGCAATCGCTGAGGTGGCCCGTTCTGATGATGTGGCATTTTGGTGGTGGCAGATTGGATGCGGACCCCCTGCGCCAGCTGTGAAAGGATTTGGCAACGCCAGCAGTGCCGACAGAGCAGGTGCATTGGCAAACACTCCCCTCTTCGTCGTCTAGTTTCATTGCCACCATGTCACCCAACCTGTCCGCGTAAATTACTTAGAGGTTTTGTTTGCTGTGCTTAATTCGGGATTTAGAATATTTCGAATATGTGTATATGCGTACACAAAGTAAAGAAATTAATGGGATTTTTGCATTGGAATAGTATGTTATATCGCTAAAAAAGTATGTTACTCTTTAAGAGGCCTAAGAATATTTTGTATGTTTTGTGGGTGTGGAAAATCAATAGTCTCAATTCCATCGTTTCAAATGCGATACTTGGATGTTGGTATCACCTTCCTGAGTATGATTACAAGCTTTTTCCTCTAGTTATTTACTTATTCTGGAAAAAAACAAAAAAATGAAAAAGGAATTAATTTCATGAATGTTGAGGAAGTAGAATTTTTGTATAGTGGGTGACATTCTGTTGTACATAATCTTTTCACATGAAACATATATTATTATATCAAATCATGCATTTATTAAAAATATTTAATGTTTGCTGCAGCAGATTAATCTTGCAATACTTTTGAAAAAATAAAAAATAAGAAAATGTATCATTTGGTTACTAATTTTTTAAAATATCTGGGCTATAATATCATAAATGTTGAAAAATATCAAAAAGAAATTTGTTACTTATGAAATCTTTTTAATCAATGTACTTTTTAATCATTTTAAAATTTAAAAAATCATAGTTTATTTAAGTCAAAACCAACTATTCCAAGCCTTCAAGTAACTATTGTAATATTTTAATTTTTAATTCAAATTAAAATTAAATAATCTAAATATATTTTAAAATATGTTAAAAATTACTTATTATTTAGATTGTAATTTTTATCTTTTTTTATTTGTAAATATAAATATATAAGATGTATGCTTAAAAGCTCATAAAATAAACCAAATTATACATGTATATGTATATAAAATTAATAATAGTTTTATTAATACATTGTGTATAGGTTTTCAATAATAAATCATATTATTTATTTATTTTGATTTAATTAGTGGTTTTTAATAATTAGAATAAATTTTAAAATATTATAAAGCATATGATTTGTTTGAAAAGGTGCTAATTATTTTAGAAAAATAAAAATTTGTGCATCTTTTAATATAATTTTAATAAAAAACTTATAAAGCTTGTTAAAATAAATTACTGTAATAAAAAAGACTAATTTATTATACATGATGTAGTACATATATATTTATAATTTTAAATAAAATAAAAAGTAGTATTAAATAATACATTAGAAACAAATAACAAATACATAATTTTTATAAATATTGATATTTTATTTTAGAAGAATGTAATAGAAAATTGGTATAAAAAATAACTAATTTTTAAAGAATATAGAAAATTTTATAATAATTAAAAAAAGATTATTAATAGATTATATTAATAGATTATTTTTATATATTTTTAAATTTTTAAATTTTTTTATAGTTTTTATAGTTTAATTATTATTTGTTTTATTTTATTTTATTTTTGTTTGAAGCAATCTTCAAATGCATCTTATATTAAGTTAATATTCATGCTTTACAACTTGGATGGATTTTTTCTTCCTCTTATGTATATAAAAGATATTATTGTCTTTCAAATATTAAATTAAATTTTAAATAATTTATTAATTTTTAGTCACTTAGAATGTAGAACAAAATTATAAAAATTACCACAAAATCTATTATAAAAATAATTTTTAAACACATGCAAATTATACATAACAATAAAATCTATTACAATACAAAAATTAGCCTTTGATATATAATCAAGCTATTTTTCTACAACTACATTTAAATTCAACTATTGTCTAATAAAATATCATCTATTGAGTCAAGCTTATGCAAAGAGTTTTGACTTAGCTTGCTATATGCTCACTACATTTTGAATTTAAAAGACAATATGAGGAAATATAATCTTTCCTTGAATATGTCTTATTAGATATCAAATGTAAGACATGTGCTAAAAAGGTTCAAAGATTAATATATGTGGTATAAAAAATAATCTACATATTTGAGTTGTTAGAATCAAACTGTCACGGACACAGAATACGAAGAGGAAATCTAAACAAGAATTTCAAAGAGAACTGGCAAGAACTAGATTGATCAGATGAGTACAAGAGCAATACCACAGAGATGAGCTAGAGCTCCAAGAGATGTGTTGTCGAGACTGAAGAATTCTTCAGCCTCGACTCCTATATATACTTCTAAATAAGAAATTTCTTGAGCGACTTTAAACAACTTAGGAAGCTTCTCAAGCAGCTTCTATGAATTAAGAGGCTTCTCAAGCAACTTCTATTAGCTAAGAAGCTTCTCAAGCAACTTCCACTAATTAGGAAGCATCTCAAGAAACTTCCACTAATTGCTAATGGAAACTTCTAGAAGGTTCCAGAGACTTGCTTCTAGAATGTTCTAATTTCTAGAAGGTTCTAAGACTATGTCCCTAACATCACTCCTCTTCCTTTAGCTTCGAGGTCTTCGAGAAGCAATGTTGTTGTCAGTCAATACCAACGCAAAAAAATGAAGATCTGTCGCATAATGTCTGCTATGAATTCCAATTGTCTTTCACGAGGCAAGTGGTTCATCGGTCCTTGAAGCCAACGATAGTGGCCCACGCCCTCAACTTCCGACCAAGCATGAACTTCCGTGTCCTCATTGTGAAACTGTCCTGCAAACACACCTTCTGGCTGACCATTGTAAGTAGGCTCGACTTCAAATACAATCACCAGCGATCGATTACTTAATATCCTCCGTCGTCGTCGTGGTGCAAGTGGTTCTTCATCTCGAGGTCGCCTTCGTGAGCTAGTAGGTTGAGATGATATGATTGGCATGGTATCTATCTCTTGGCTATCCATGTCGAAAGACCAAACTATGGCTATCAGAAAAGATCTATTCTATCTTGGAGAAAATAACTACATCAACTATGAATTTTGGTAGTGTTCTCTCTTTCTTTTATGTTACTAGATGAGCAAGCTTCAAAAAGAAGTTATCCTCGAACCGGCTTAGGTTTCTGAGGATATTGTTGATGAAACTCTTGTACCTTTTGCGGCACATTGGCGAGATTTTTGGCCGGCTCCAATGTTCGCTCATTGATATCGTAGCCTCTCCAATGTACAAAATACTCCAATTTTCTCCATTTACGCTGCAAATCTAGCACCTTTTCTACCTCGTATTCCTCGTGGTTCTCGATTTTGATACTAGGTGGCGAACTTTGCACTCTTCCAGGAAAAGACGATTCTCGATAAATCTCCAACAAAGAAACATGAAAGACTGGATGTACCTTCATAGCAGCTGGTAACTCCAGACAGTATGCCACTGGATTGATTTGCTTCAAGATGACAAATGGTCCCAACCTCCGGTAGTCCAACTTATCACACGGCCGCTTGGTCTTGATATTCCGTCGAAGTAGCCATACCTTATCTCCAGTTTTGAAAATAGGTGCTTGATTTCGAAGTTTATCTGCAGATGTCTTATAAGACTCTTGAGCAGACTGCAATTGCACCTTTAACATAGTTTGAAGCTCTGATAGCTGCTTCACAAATCCTTCAGCTGCTGGGTTGTTATTCGTTGACAGACTTAACAAATCAAGCTTCGGATGGTACCCATAGTTAGAAAAGAATGGTGTTTGTTGAATTGACGCGTGTAAGGTGTTGTTATATGCAAACTCTCTATTAACGATAGATATATACCTAACTGATTCATTGATAGTTGATTTACGATTCAGATAGATCGTCTAAAAACTCGATTCAATTCGGGTTCGCTTATCATAATATAGATAAGTCGAAGAAAGCTTCGATGGTCCACCTTCACTTCAAAAAGAGATTCCGTAATCCTCGATATGGAATCAGAAAGTCATAAAACACGATATCATTCCAGAGCGTTGGGGCACCGGATGCACATTATCGCTAGTGCCTTGTCAGATCTTCACTTTACGATATCTTCGCGGATAAAATGTGCCATTTCGTGGTGTCGGATCTACCTTCACAAATAAAAAATAAACGTCGAAAGAATCTGATGGGCGCGTCTGCATGAAGTCCACGAAATCACACTACGACGCTGAATTGGCAATGGCTGTAAAAGTCCGTAAGGGCGATGTCGAGGATTTTTAGATCTTGAACAGATGTCGCAAGTGAGGATAAAATCTTTCACATCCTTCCACATTTGGGGCCACCAGAAATCTCGAGAAATAAGTTCCAAGGTCTTGTTGAATCCAAAATGTCCCGCAGCTGGAAAATCGTGACGAGATTGAAGAACTCGGAGCCGTACTGGTCCTTTCGGAATATACAACCGCTCCTCAAAGTATAAAAGATCTCCCTCCACTTTGAACTTGTCATTATTGGCACGTTGCTTGATATCAACTGCTATTGAATCTTCAATGGTCGCGATACGTACCTGATTGAGGAAGTCAGCATCGATTGGTACAATGGCAGCATGAAGCCGGAATTGCTCTGGCTTCAATAGCGTCGTACACTGTTGGTCGAATGCTGCCTCTCCAGCCTTTGGTGCAAGATACGATCTCCTCAATAATGCGTCAGATAGTCCTTGTTGCTTTCCAGGTCGATAAGTGATAACAAAGTCGAATCTAGATAGCAACATATTCCACCGAGCTTAACGCCGATTCAAAATTTGAGCCGACATGAAATATTCCAAATTCTTGTGATCCATGTATATGGTTACCGGATGTGCCGCTCCTTCGAGAAAGTGACGCCACTCTTGGAAAGAATCCACTATAGCAAGAAGCTCCTTATCGTGGATCTCATAGTTGATCTCAGCAGCAGAGAACTTTCGAGAATAGAATGCAACTGGATGGAACTTTTCATCAGCACCCATCTGTGAAAGTACGGCTCCCAAAGCAAAATCCAAAGCATCAGTTTCCAAATAAAAGGCCCTTGCAAAATTCAGGTGGACTAAGATCGGAGCCGTTGTAAACGCCATCTTAAGATCTTGAAATGCTTTCTCTACTAGGAGTCTCCATTCAAGCTTGTCCTTACACGTCAACCGAGTGAATGGAGCAGCAACTTAGGAATAATTCTTAATAAAAATCTGATAGAAGTTAGCAAAACCAAGAAAATATTGTACGTCTCTAACCGTCTTCGAAACCTCCCACGACACGATTGCTTCCACTTTCTTGGGATCCATTTTCAAGCCTTCTGTAGTTGCGATGAATCCCAAAAATTCCATCTCAGTTTGGTGAAATAAACACTTCTCCAACTTGGCGTAGAGTCCTCGCTCACGTAGTTTTTCAAGGACGAGACGAACATGCTTTTCATGCTCTTTTTCGTTCTTAGAAAATATCAGAATATCATTTAGATAGATGACAACAAAATCGTCAAGATGCTCCCGGAAGATGTCAT